>JAYESA010000020.1:13141694-13391694 GCA_036927795.1 Iris macrosiphon | reverse complement strand
TGAAAAAGTATAAGAGAAACACAAATGCGAAAGAAAAATATGTTATGGTATTAGTATTTATAATTATATATTTTTTGTCAGGATATAAATAGAGTAAAAATAAAACCCTCAAAATCTATTGATTTGTAATGTTTTAAACAAAATTATATTACATTGATTTGGGGGGAGAGGAGGGCATAAATGGTCAATTCAAAATATTACAAACCTCGGTGAAAATATTGTTACCAATCAGAGACCCTAAAAGGAAGCGATTTTCTTGGTCCTAATTCTTGGTTCGTTTGGAGTCCTTGCTTAACAATCAGGTGGCTGGGTTTAAAGAACACAATCAATATCTAGGTGAAATTTATAAGAAAAACAAATTTCTAATTTGTTTCTAAGGCTTATTGCAAAAAATTTGTTTCAAGGCTAATTTTCAATTAAATATCCACAAATTTTATAGCTAATTTGCAATTAAATATTGGAACTTATCTAGAATTGTAAATGGTAAGTTGTTACCTTAAAACATTTTTTTATGCATGGTTGCATGGTAAAAGTTTTAAGATACTGGTTTTAGTGGGCTCAAAAAACTCCAAAATAAGTGTATTATAATTTTAATTTTTTTATAAACATATAAATCGGTAGATTTTGAGAATTTTTATTATTTTCTTCTCTTTATGTCCTCATATAAAAATTTACTACCTAAAATAGTCTAATATCGTATTTCCTTTTTATCGTCTTTGTTTTACTCGTTTGTGATACTCTTTCCTTTAACCTGTGGTCATGAATTTCTAATCACATAACATCAAATTGAGAGTGATAATATTTTCTTGCTATGATATAACAATAGATAATGATATCATCTTGTTTGGGATGACTCTTGTTTATTTATGATCATATATGTAATTTTATTTTTTTAAATTTTTTTCAAAATCGCTTACTAATAAATTATCAAGTATGGATTGGACTGGTTTAAAAATCGCAACTTAAAATCACAAATGTTAAGATTAATTAGATTAGATTTAGGATTATATACTAATTAGATTTAGGATTGTATTTCTTATCCTTTATGGATACATATTTCTTCTCCTACTTTTATACGGATATGAATATGTTTTCCATATATATATATATAGTGTATTGCTCTTCTACAACATCCATTAATAAATCCATACATTAATAAAAATCAATATTCTTGATTTGTTTCATGGTATCAGAGCCTAGGATTTTTTTTTTTCTAATCCTAGGACCGTCAAGAAAATATATCTGCTTCGGCTTCATTATCTTCTCCAAACATTACCGTCTCCAGAAAATAGTTGGCTCCGGTCTGAAGGAGTCAACCTATTTTTTTCACCGTGAGTCATCCAACTTCTTCCTAGCCATCAAAAGTGAGAAAGAGGAAGTCGTCGCCATTAGCAATGGAGCAGACCCTTCTTTGGTGAGATCATCAAGCGATTGGAAGAACAAAGGCTTTTATTTGAAAGGGTTATGTTGTAATAGGTGTGCATGTGGGATTAGTCTTGTTGCTTTTCTTTAGTCATTAAGTTCTTAGCTTTGAAAGAAAAAAAATTATAAAAACAAAAACAAACACAAACACAAACAACACAAAAAAAACCCTTTATCGGAGCAATTCCGACTTTTTCTTCCGAGTTTCACTGATTTTTCGTTAACCTCTTATCGTGATTGGGCTGAGTGGGCTGCCTCAGTCTAGATCACTCTGCGTGGCTATCATATTCTTGATCATCTTGATGGTTCTATCCTGAGGCCTCCTGAACTCGCCGCTGATGATAAAGCAGAGACTCGAAATACTATTTCTGTCGCTCAGGATATTTGGGACGACACGATGAGTGGATCGTTGCTTTCATCATCTCTTCTTGAGGATATCCAAACTGTTGCTTTATTATGGGACCATTTGACTACTCAGTTTGTTCAGTCAAGTGGTGCTCGGGAGTATCAGTTTATCACCCAGGCTTCTGCCGCCAGACAGGGGGATCACACTATTCAGGAGTTTGCCATACTAATGCGGGATTACTGGCGTGAGATACTAAAATTAGAGGGTTATGGTTCCGATTCTGTACGCGCGCGTAGTTGTCGAGAACGTCGACAGCTTTTTCAATTTCTCATGGCCATGCATCCAAAATTTCAGTCCGCAAGCGGCCGGATCAATCAGAAGAATACCATCCTAGATGTTGCTATCTCTGCTATCTCTGAGCTTACAGATGAGGAGACTAGTCTGCGTTCTCTTTCTACTGATACATTTATACCGACTTCAGGTTCTGAGACTATTCTTGATATTGCTCCCACTTCTCTTCGTCCTTCATGTACCTATTGCGAAAATCTTGGTTAATCCACTGCCATCTGTTATGCTCGTCAGCGATCTGGTAAGATCTGTGCTCACTGCCAAAATTTTGGACACTCAGTGAGTGATTATTTTTTTGCTACACCCACATTTAAAAACTTAATTCCTCGAGCGGATGAAGACAAAGGGTTCCTCCTTGTCTTGTTCTCCAGTACCTCAGGCTCACATTGATAGATATTCAGCATCGTCTTACTCAGTTAGAGCTCCAGCGCTAGCATGCCTTCGCTGGCTCCTCTGCATGTGACTTTTCTATTTCAACTGGCCGGAATGAAGTTGGAAGCATTCTACAGGGCCCACCACAAGCAATGGACTCACAATATAGCCAAGTGCCGACTCAGATATCCCCTCCTTCCTTTCCAGTCATGTATCCCACCCCATTTGGATCCCCTCCTTCCTTTCCAGTCATGTATCCCACCCCATTTGGATACATGGCCTACCCAAATGATTATGCATATCAACAAGGCGTTTATAATCCTCAAATGACATCACATTACTACAATCAGAAGTACGAAACAACTTCATCATCTATTGTTGGCCCACAAGCGTATCTTTACCCCTACATGGGATACGCCATGCAAAATTCGAGGGCAGACTTTCAGTCGCCAATGCAGGCTCATCGTCCAACGTACGTGCAGTATCCTACAGTCCACACAGAATGATCTTACGCTCCCTCACTACCCTACAACTTCCACTTTCGGCCCCCACCGCACGCAAGACAACCCGTTAACAATGCAGATTTCAGTTTTTGAAATGCACTATGTGACTTCAGTTTTTACAAAAGTCGCACCTCACACCGTGATTTCAATTTTTATTGGACAAATTTATGTTGTTTGACCCACCATGAGTTTGAAGAGGGTGTTAAGATTAATTAGATTAGATTTATGATTATATACTAATTAGATTTAGGATTGAATTTCTTCTCCTCTAAGGTTACATATTTCTTCTCCTACTTCTATATGGATATGAATCCGTTTTTCATTTATATATATTCATAGTTGTATTGTTCTTTTACAACATCCATTAATAAATCCATTCATTAATAAAAATTAATATTTTGATTTGTTTCAACAAAAAAATCGAATGTCTCATAATCGTTCATAACTAGAAATTTAAAAATACCTCATAACTGGTAGCGTAATAATTGCCAACCATACCCTAAAACTATTAAAATTAATAATTTAGCTATCATAATCTATTCTACTATATCTATTTTACTATATAATGCCAAAAGTAGGCTTCACCGTGGAAGTTTTCTTCCAAAAAATACCATTCAATATATTTACTAATTAAAAGAATACATACAATAAATTCCACTGATAACCATTTAAGAGATTCATTAATGTATTACGGAAATCGAAGTGTTCATACTACTTGCTAAATCTTCTAAGATGTTCCTACGGAATTTGAAGGATTGAATTCTTAACCTATATAATTAAAAACAACAAAGTTAAATCAACTCATCAACATCATCCGCTCCAAGATACGTGCAAAACACTTGCATATATACTTGTTTACTATAATTAGCAACTAAATATTTATTTACTGCTTGTTACCTACGGGCTTACCTCTCAGTGAGTTCTTCACTTGCAGTTATAGAAGGCCCAGCTATCTTGGCATTGTCATAAATGATGAAGACAATTATTATTAATTTTCAATGAAATTAACATACATTTGATAGCATGGACTTTTGCCAAATTCCACATGCGACAAAGAGTACATGATTATATGATTTTTTTTTTATATATCATTTTTACCGAATTAGAAACTAAGTCTTTAAAAAAAAAATTAAATCGTGTCCATACCCATAGAAGTCTCACATCAATATCAGACCACGATCCCACGGACATTCTCAAAATAAATAGGAGCTGACTCCATATAAATTCTACCGGAGTAGGTCTGTCTTGGTCTTGATGAAATTAGATATTTAATATATACTCTAAATTTTTTTTTTCCAGAATTACATTTTATACATTGTACATTTTGTACTCCAACATTGAAAAGTATGTTTTATCAAACACGCTAATGGATTTTCGCAAAAAAGAAAAAAAAAACAACTTTTTCAATAATTGGATTGATATCAGCTTATTATTATTATTATTATTATTATTATTATTATTATTATTATTATTATTTTCGCAAAAAAGAAAAACAAATAGAAAAAAAACTTTTTCAATAATTGGATTACGACAACAACTTAAGATCTCAAATTTTGATTTCAATGTTTGTGATGGGACGAGAGGATATCCAAATGAAGAAGCAAAGCAAAGATAATGGCAGCCCAAGTGGAGCCACGACATAGCCAACCAGCCGACAGTTTTAGTTGGAGGCTATGGTAGCCCAATTCCTCATCTCTCTAATATTTTTCCATTAATATACGTATATATAATTAATATTTTATGAATAATATTATTTATTTCTTTAAATTATTTTTTTAAACCACCATTCCTTATATGACAGCTGACATGATAGTTAATGTAACAATTTAACATTAAAATTAAAATTAAAATTAATATTAACATTAACATTAATATTAAAAAATTTGGATAATTAATTGTTAGAGTTAAAATTTGTTATGTCAACTGTTATGTTAGATGTCACTTATTTAACATGTCACGTCAGCTGTCACATAAGAAAATATGATTTGGAGAAATGAATAGCATTATTTTATACACAGTCGATCAGTAGAGAACCAACTGACTTCTATGTCGTAAATCCAAAACATGTGGTATCTACAAGGCGGAGCCAGGATTTTACTCTATCCTGGACTGAACTTAAAACATCATGAATTTTTTTTTTAACAAAATTAATATTGTGTCAATATCGTCATGTCCATATCTCACCGTATTCATACCGTATCGTATTTGGCCAATAAAAAACCATGTCCAATATGCTAAAAAAATGAAAACCTTACAAAAAATAATATCATTTATCAGTGTTCTTTCTATAGGTAGGTCCGGTCAACTACCAATCAGAAGTGAAATCATTCAACATAATACAAGGTTGACCTAGTCCGCATTATATATATATATATATATATATATATATATATATATATATATGTGTGTGTGTGTGTGTGTGTGTGTGTGTGTGTGCGCGTGTGCGCGCGCGCTCTCTTGCTCTTATTATTTAGTGAACTTAATAATGAGATTATTATGCCTGCATTGTCTTCTTTTTTATAGTGAGGAATACAATGTGCTATATACAAGTAATTAAAAGCTATATAAAAAGATCTTGTTGTAAACAAATTGCAGGAATGACTCTTATAGTGACCACAAACTAAATTTAATCCACCCCAGTCAAAAAATAGCATATCATCAATATGTATCCTACTCTTCAAAAGAATTTACCTCCCAGAAAGAGCAAAATGGACTCTCATCAGTTCAAAATGAATGAACAATAATTTTAGACAACAGTCGAAGACTATACAAGATCATCATCAAACTAAACAACGTACAATATTTCTTCGTCAAGAAATATTACAACCCTTCAAAAGTATACAAATATTAGGTTGAGAACTCAAATCTCCACATCTACAACAAACAGTAACTGAGAAACAACAACTCCAAAAACATGCAATTGAGACCTCAAATTCTTATATCCCAAATTTGTAAATAACAAAATAATTGCTAGTTGTTACTATATATTCACATAACAGTTAATCTAAATTTTGCCCACAAGTTCAAAAAAATTAACTTGAAAATATTTTGTGTGGGCTCTCCTTTTTTTTTTCAAAATAAGAGAAGTTAATGGAAGGGGTTAGAACGATAAAATATGATTGATTAAAATTTAGACCGAATAAAATATGTGCTCCCAAAAAAAAAAAAAAAAAAAAATAAATAAATTGGGTGGCTCAAAATTTTGGTGGGCTGGAGCCAACTCCAGCCAACTCATAGCTCCGCCCCTGGGTCGTATCTATCCGCAATATAGTTGATTGCGTTTTCGGACTCCATATGTATGATACGCTTCAACAACGAA
Organism: Iris macrosiphon; assembly: GCA_036927795.1. Classification (NCBI taxonomy): domain Eukaryota; kingdom Viridiplantae; phylum Streptophyta; class Magnoliopsida; order Asparagales; family Iridaceae; genus Iris; species Iris macrosiphon. Next base: position 13,385,384 of record JAYESA010000020.1, on the reverse strand, counting down.
TTAATACGTACGTACACGCCACCTCCATAAGTATGATCCATATCAAGAATGAATTAATCGACATCAACAATGTAAACATCAAATAATTGCCAATCTTGTAAGAAGAAAGGCATAAGGACCATCGCTATCATCATAGATTATTTAATCTTGTTGCCACCAACAAAAAAAAGGAATACAAACATGACTGATCTCTATTATTGAGAAGCATTCTATTTGTCATAGCCAAAGCACATTTTTGATTTGTCACCATAGTCCCGTTAACAAGACTGATCTACTTCACTTTACAAGTAGCCATCCATATGCAACAAACTTTCTAGTGTTTCCACAAAATCCTATGATATATTTGAAAGTTTTATATTCCATACACAGTTGGTTAATTCCTTAAAGCAGATTGTTGAAAAAATAAGTCAAATCTTATTGTGAGTAACAGTAAGTTTTGATCATCCCAGAAAATATTTTTCTTTAAAGTTTTTGTTGGAGTTTTTGTCTTTGGACTAAGAAAAATAGTTTCACATTGACTACACCACAAAATGGATATCTCAATATAATACCTTGTATGAGTTGAGATATGCACATGGGGTGTGGTGGGACACATGCGTGCCATATGAGGGGTATTTTTCAAGGAGAGAAAAATGATCAACTCCTCATGAAAACATTTATGCTTTTTGTCATGCTCTTCGAATTATTTTCATAGAAGCTAAGTCCCAAGGGGACTTAGGGACTCGGGCGCAAAGTGGCGCTTTGTTGGCGCACTTTGCACGTCAGCATCGTCGCATGACGCTTGTGCGCATGCGCTCGGATATGCGCTGCCGCATGAGCGATTGCATGCGGGTCCGCTACTATCAGATAGATTTAATCGGTTATGAAAAGATTGAGTCATTAATTTAAATCAGATATTTGTGAGATTTTAATTTAATTCATTCAAATCATGTAGGATTTAAATTAATCATGTGAGATTTGAACTTAATTTATTCCAATCATGTAGGATTTAAATTTAATCATGTGGAATTTGAATTTAATTCAAATCAATCATATGGGATTTAAATTTAATTCATTCCAATCTTGTGGGATGTGAATTAAATTTATTCCAATCTTTTTGTAATTGATTGACGAACAATATTAGGATTAAGGATTCTTCCCTATGCCTATAAATACTCTATTCAAACCCCTATTTGAGATTTTTTACTTCGAAAAATAGGAGACGAAGAGAGTTGCTGCCATCGCCGCCATTGGAGTCCATGAAGTTCGTGCGAGTCCGAAAAAGAGGTGACATCGAGCGTTCCAAAAGTTCTACGTGAACTTGCTGGTTCCTAGAAGCAGATCGTGTGTGTGGGGGGGGGGGGGGGGAGAATCTTGTTTTGAGCAACAGTGATCTTCATCACCCAGCAAGCATATTTTTTTCTTCTTCTTTCTCTTCTCTTCTGCTAGTTGTAATTTCGTTCTGTCCGTCTGTAACTGCGAGTGCAAGAAAGAACGTGAAGTTTATTTATTATGATTCTTTTGTAATCTTGAGTGCAAGTTGTAATCAGAATCCTTTTATAGTTCTTCGTAAAAATCGAGAATAGTCAGAGTGTGAACTTTTGTGTGAACCTCTGATCTCGACCACGCATTCTTCCATCTTTGGTTAAGCCTCTGGACTAACAATCTCAAAGCTAGATCCGAAGAAAGATGGAGAACTTTCGATCAAGTCTTCTGGACACAAGTTTTCACAAACTTGAGAATATTGACAGAATTTACTTCGAACATTTGGATGAGGGAATGAGTCATTTGTCAAATGTTGAAAGTGAGTTGTCGGAACCTACCATTCCCGAGGATGGAGGAGATAGTGTCTGAAGGACGCGCATTCCAGTTGGAAGAAAGATTATAAGATGACCAAGGATTGTAGAGTATGCGCACAAGGGGAAGACCTTGGCGCATGGCAGACCTTGGCGTATAGCAAGACTTGGCGCATGGCAGACCTTGGTGTATAGCAAGACTTGGCGCATGGCAGCACATTTGAAGTCTTGGCGTCTTGGTGCATGACAGAGCTGGGCGCATAGTGTCTCAATGCGCATGATGGTCTCTGCGCATGCAGGACGCGCATGAAGGCTTATGCGCATGGATTGGCGCATGGTGGCTTATGCGCATGGATTAGCGCATTGAGGCTTATGCGCATGGATTGGCGCATGGTAGCCTATGCACATGAAGATCACTGCATTATACAGGACTTGACGCATGGCTGAAATTGGAACTTGAAAGTAGAATCAATCCGATCCAATATAGTAAGGTATAACTAAACTTGGTTTCTTTGATTACTTAACTTGGTTGCTATGATTGCTTAGGTTAAGTCCTATGACGTGGTTGCCGACCAGTAGATGGAAACTGGTACATCTAGACACATGTGCTTTAGGAAGAGCTGTTGATCAAGGTCGAGCCTTTCAGTGGTGAAGGTCTTGATGGCAACCAAGGATCAAGTAGAGGATCTAGGGATTGGGACAATGGTTTTGAACTTCGAGAAGTTACTGTCAAAGGAGTGCGTGTATCAACGTACCGGTGTTTACCAAGGACCGATCTAAGGAAGTCTGTTGCAGACTTGAGGATGAACATCCATATTTGTCGGATGGTGATATCTTGGCAGGAGACATACTTTGAAACAAGATCACTACCAGAATAAGTCAAATTAGCGACGTCTAGAAACGTTGCTAAATGACATAAAAATGTCGCTAACAATATTTAGCGACGTAATTGGTGACGTTTCAATGAAGTCGCCTTTAAGCTAGTCGCTGACCAAAAAAATATCGCAAAACGTCGCTATAGCGACGTATCCGCGTCGCTTATTTGCGACGTTTAGCGACGTATTATGTGTCGCTATATATCGCTAATTTTTTTTATTTAGCGATATTTTGTAACACATTTAGCGACGTTGTATTGACCTAGCAAATACTACAATATCAGTAATTTAGCGACATTCAACAACGTATTTAGCGACTTATTTAGCAGCGTTCAGCGACGTACTTAGCGACGTATTTAGCGACGTATATAAACGTCGCTAAAGTTTCAGTGAAAAAAATAAAAAAATGAATGTAGAATGGTTTCCAAACCAATCTTTCTGCAGTTTATGAATTCACAATTTATATAAATAGACCCGGAGCAACCTTTCGTTGAATTTTCTGGGTTCGTCGACCCCTTCGGTTGAACACTTAACATCGGTAAATTAACATATATTTAATATGAATAATATAGTAAAATTTGAAGAAAACGAAACATTGAGATTACAAACCGAGTCTAAAGAAAATTTTGTCGTAAAAAATACAATAAATATCCACACAACTGAGTGCAAAAAATAAATTCTGAAAGCCTCAAAAAATAAAGAATATTCATAAATGACCAAATATCATAGGTCAAAACACAAACAACCAGTAAACTATCCAAACTAGGACTACTGCGGATCTGAAGGATGATGACCACCGACGCACATCAGGGATAAGAACAAATCATACTGCTCCCGTAAAATCGATACCGATGTCGATGGAGAAGGCAGTGACGTCGGTGGAGTCTGTGTCGATGAAGGCGCACTAGGAGGATGTATCTGTTCCAACTCTGCTAGTCGATGGTTGTATGAATCCATGGTAGATAACAGCCTTGTACTGCTATGAACCATTGAATCCTGCATCATCGTCAGCCTCTTGCCCATGGACAACTGTGATACATGCAGCTCCGTCACGCTGCGCTCTATCAACGTTATAAGATCAGCTGTCATATCCCTGAGCTCCGTGATGCTGCGCTCAAGCGTATCAAATCGTGCGATGAGCATAGCATCGTCCGCTTGCGGCTGGGACAGGGGCTGCTCCTCCATCCTTCGCAGCAACTCGTCACGGAGAGACGCAATCTGACGGTCAACGGTCTCCTGGACTCTGGCCGACGCTTGCAAGGGATGTGGGAAATATGCACTTGCCGTGGAGGCCCTAGATGACTGCATCGCATCAAGGGCGTCATAGGATCCCGTATCGTAGTACGTACCCCTCTGGAGACCACCAGCAGCGGTCACCCACAGCTCGTCCGCCGAAGGAGCTGGAGAGGGCGGCGAGGAAGTTTCAGCCTCTCCCGCTGTAGGTGCACTAGCAGTCGTCCGCTCACGCAGCCTAAGATACTTGGCCTAGAAAAGTTTGGTTACTCGATAATTGCTAATGTGTCTAAGGTACTTATTACTAACTACATAGATATTTATTTGCATATTTCCTAAGTTATATTAAAATCAACACAAAGTAAAGTAATACTTACATAGGTCTGCGAGGCCCTCTCATCAATGAGATTCCTACCCTTTCGATGGGTGGCCAGGAAGACGGTTACCATGTTGGCATCCTCACCCCTCTGTACCTGTTAAAAATATATTATTTAGTACTAAAATTAAATATTTTATCCTACTACCATTTTATCGTACTTATATTAAAATAATATATCTGAAATAAAAAATATACCAAACGATGAAAATATTCCGTCATCGGAATCGAGCCACCACATCACTTTGTTGCCTTCTGCCTAACTGCCTTGGCCTTCTCAGACCTTTTCTTGTACCTTGGATCGTCGAATCTAGCCCTCATCGCAGTCCACTGCTCAGGCGTGATCCAACCTTGGATTGGTTTTTCTTTACGACCATGAGCCTTCTGGTCATCCAGAGCATCAGGGATCAGCTTGGCGGCAACAGCAAAAAATATCTACTCGATCAACTCGGTCTGGTGTGGTGGATAAAAATATATTTGCTACAAGAATTAATTTAATAATTTATATAATATACATAAATTAGATGATTGATATAATATACTTTTACCTTGAAGTACAAACCAGAACGCCTTCCTCTCATCCGGAGCATCCGAGTAGTTGATCCAATGGCCACCATAGTTGTACCTTAAAAAGTGACCCATGCGTCTCTGTACCGACGATGGACGATATCTATATAGAGATAATTATTTTTATCGAAAAAATGAATATAAATAAAGAAATACACGATATATATGATGCTAAACCAACTAATTGACTTACTTTGTACCGTCGGCCCAAATCTCCGTCATCGTCTCGTCCGGAGGTGTGCATGGAGGATCTAGCTGATGCTTGGACGACGTCGTCTCAACCTCCGCCATATGCTCATCTGTCTCCATGGTTCCATCAGTAGAAGGAACGTTGGACGAGGGAGTAGTCTCAGGCCTGGAACTAATCATCCCGGGAGTGCTGCCATGTAACGTCGTCGCAATCGGAGATGTGACTGGACAATATACTGGAGTACTTGACGTCGAGGATCCAGAACCAACAGTAGCCAGTACCTGAGGAGCACTCTGTCTACCTCGGGACCTGCCGAACGCTCCGCGTCGTTCTGTCATACCTAATAACAACATATGATGGTAGAATAAATAAATAAATATATAGTACATTCTACAGTCAAAATGTTATGCATATCTCACAGCATTAATAGAATTGCACAATAAATAACTAGTAGTGTCACAAGTCTAAATGGATAACATATTATACAGTCAAAATATAATACATGTCTTCGTGAAAATAGTACATTCTACTGTCCAAATATAGTACATGTCACAAGTCTAAATTGATAGTACACTCTACAGTCCAAATATAGTACATGATTATCCGGATCGAAACTAGGCCCCGCTGCATTAAAAATTATGTTCACCCACCCGTCGTCGTAAGCAGCGTGGTCGTGGACATCCATATACGGCTCCACATAAGGCTCTAACTCCGATGCTAAAGACACAAGTTCTCCGTGCGCGGTCCACTAATAGTAATTCAGCGTAAAATTCTTCGAGTACAAATGATATGTGACTTCCACTTCTGGATGATATTTCAAGTTATGACATCTCACGCACGGACACTTAATTTTGGTACCGTCCATGTACTGAGGGAACGCCTTGGCGAACTGCAGAAACTGCTGTACACCCTCTATGAATTTATCTCGCACACCGCACATGTCATCAGGATGATGATTGTACATCCACGAACGATGACGCGATAGTAATTTATATCCAATTTTGGATACTTCTGCAAAGATGAATAGACATCGTTCAAGTATATACTCATGTGAATATTTGGTAGTGTATACACCTACTCGTCTACACACACATATGAATACTCAGGAATCTCCAATTATGTTATACACCTACTCGTTTACACACATAAGAATACTCATGAATACATTACATGCATTGATACACCTAGTCCTAACACTGATACTTCTTCGTTACTCTGTATCCTGGATACTCATATTGCAGTGTATCAGTGAGTGTCAACTCTGTATCCTGGATATCCACACTTGACATTTGTTTAGGCCATGACTTTCTAATTAAAAAGTCAAGTCATTGATATCTAGTGTCAATTTTTTTTGGTCCAGGATACATAGTTGAAACTCACTGATACACTCCCGGATATCCATACTTGACATATATGTATGTGTCCGTGTCCGATAAAATGCTTACAATCTTATCCTCGATATTGTGTCCTAACATTTTATATCCATGTGTCCTACAATTTTACCATACGTATCATGAGATGACATGATACAAACATGTGTGTGTGTGTTTGTGTCCGTGTTAGGGTTAGTGTATATGACACCTATCATTTAGGATGGTCACACCTATGTGTGTGTGTTCGTGTTCGTGCCTAAGAACAGCAAGTGTGTGTTCGTGTTCGTGCCCGAGAACAACAAGTCAGAGAATGCAAAATAAAATCCCCGACTTGATTCTCCGATACATATATAAAAACCCTATTTAGGATGGTCACACCTATCATTTATCAATTAAGTTAAATACACACATGCAATACTATTTTACAACAAAAATGTGTGTTAATATTATAAATTAATTAATTACATGGATATATATCGTGTCGTGTCTGTATTAGTGTGTGAGTGTTGTGTCTATCTCAGTGTGTGTGTATGCGACAGTGTGTCATGTCAGTGTCATTGTATGTGTGTGTCATGTCCGTATGTGTGTGTGTGTGTCGTGTCAGTGTCAGGGGTTGTCTGTGACATTGTGTGTGTCGTGTCTGTGTCAGTGACATATCGTGTTTGCATCTGTGAGAGAGATAGAGATAGGGTTAGGGTTTACCTAGAGAATGAGGAGGAGGAGGAGAAGCCCGAGGTCGTCGGAGGGGAGGAGCCACGCCGGAAGGGAGGAGCCATGCGGGAAAGGGGCGCTCAGGGGGTGGGGAGCCAGAGTAGGGGGGCTGTGGGGGAGCCGGTGGGGGGGGGGGTAGGGATGGTGGGAGGAGGAGGACGCCAGAGGAGGGGGGGGGGGGAGAGGGGGTTTTCGAAATTTTAGGGAGGAGTTCGACAGAATAGGAGAAAATGAACCCTATATTAAAAAATTTAGCCATGTCATCAATAGATGTCACTAAACGTTGCTAATTAAAAAAAGTAGCGACGTCATCAATAGACATCGCTAAACGTCGCTAATTAAAAATTTTGTGACGTTAGCGACGTCGTTAAAAATGTCGCTAAAAATCGAAAAAAGTAATATCGGTAAATACTTCGCTAAACGTTGCTAAATCAAAAAACTCAGCGACGTTTAGCGACCTTAAAGAAGCTTATAGCGACTATTCTTTTAAAATACTGAAGTACAGTCGCTAAACGTTGCTATGTATCGCCAACAGCGACATATATCGACGTTTATTTTTGGAGTCGCTCAAGTCTTTAATATTATCGACGTTTTATGATGACGTCGCTAAAAACGTCGCTATTTTATCATATTTTGGTAGTGAGCATTCAGTTTCTAATGGATGTTCGAGCTTCTGCTTGTGACTGAAGTCTCATTGTAAGAGTTGTGGGACCCCAGACTAGGACATATACTTTATACTGCTAGATGTCTAGTCTAGGGTTTATCTCCAAATGTGGTGGTAAGGAGGTGGAGAAGTGTAAGGTCTGTGCGCAGACAAAGATCACAAGAAATTCGTTCAAATGGGTAAACCGAAGTACAGATCTTATGGAGTTGGTTTACTCAGATATCTGTGACTTCAAGCAGTTTTCCACAAAGGCCAAGAGGAAGTACTTCATTACTTTCATCAATGACTCCTCGAAGTATTCGTTCGTCTATCTACTCAAGCTAAAAGACGAAACATTCGAGAAGTTCAAGAAGTTTAGGGTTGAGGCTGAACTTCAAATAGGGCAAAGACTCAAGAGACTCAAAAGTGATCGAGGCAGAGAGTATAGGTCTATTGAATTCGCATCGTTCTGTAAAGAACATAGAATTATCAATGAGACAACTGCTCTGTATTCTCCTCAATCAAATGTAGTAGCTGAAAGGAAGAACAAGACGTTGATAGAGATGATGAACTCAATAATGTCGACTACGGGTCTTCTAAAATACTTCTGGGGAGAAGCTGTGCTGACGGCTACGTTCATTCTGAACAGAGTGCCATACGCAACTTCCGATGTCACTCCTCAGGAACTCTGGTTCAGAGTCAGACCCATCTTGAACATCATTCGAGTGTGGGGGTGTCTGGCATCTGTGAATCTTCCGAAATTAAAAATTTAGAAGCTGGAATCGAGGACTATGAAGACAATCTTTCAGGGTGATGCTGAGAAGAGTAATGCTCAAAGATTTCTTGATATCGAATCAAATTATATCATTGAATCTCGTGACACATAACTCCTCAAAGATAAATTTGCAAGGCACAAGAATATTGTTATCGTAGATATTCCCAAAAATAGTATGAGTGCACAGGAGGCTGAAGCTTCCAACGAAGATGTAGTCCAAGAAGAAGTTGTCATCCCAACGACAACGATCGAACCAGAAATTGCAGAGCCGGTGTCCAAGCGAGTGAGGAGAGTGAAGGACTTCGGAGAAAATTTTGTCACCTATCATGTAAAAGCAGATTCGCTTACCTGTGATGAGGCGATGAAGACCAGAGATATTATTTTCTGGAGGGAGGCTATAAATAATGAGTATGACTCAATAACCTCCAACCATACTTGGGTGTTGGTAAATCTAATTGAAGGAGCTAAACCAATCAGATGCTTTTCAGATCTTCAAGTCGATGAAAAAGAAAGCAGACAGAACAGTTGAGTTCACGACAAGGCTATTTGCCTAGGGGTTTTCTCAGACAATAAGAGATTGAGTTCTTTGGCACCTCGATGAGGGTGTCATAGATTAGGATGGTGATTGTTGTATCTGCTATTCATAAGCTGATTATTTATCAGATGATGGAAAGTCAACAAGTCTTGGATGAAGACAGACATGAGATATTTACGTACAACAATCAGAATTATTATCATTCAGGTTTGAAGATAATTCGTGAGTTGGTGATATCTCGATACGGCCTGAAACAATTTTCAGGATGTAGCAGCAGGAGTTTGACAAGTCATCTAGTCAAAGTTGTCGCAGGATCTGTGAAACGGACAAGTGTGTGTACACGAAGTTCGTTGATAATGGAGGAGTCATCATTTGTATCTATGTAGATGACTTGTAAGTCCCAATTATGGACATAGAAGTGTCAATAGAACAAAGATGTCCTTTTTGTTCAAACTCAGGACATGGGATTGCGGATGTCATCCTGAGGATATAAGATAATCTGGATGCCAGGTGGATTTTCTTAGTCACAAGCTCTCAGTATAAAATATTGATCACACACTTTGGGTATCAGGGACGATACTCCTCAAGTGTGACATGAATATGAAGTAAAATCCAAGAAAAAGTGTCAGATAATTGGTGTACTCGAGCATCACCAGGTGAATGATTCAAGCTGCGTGTACCAACAGGCCTGACATAGCTTTTGCTGTAGGGATGTTGAGTCAGTTCAAAAGCAATATATGTGTTAAACACTGAAAGCTGTGAAGAGAGTTGTCAGAATTCTCAGGAGAACTCAGTAGTATATCCTGTGCTATAACAGTTATCCAGATATGAAGGAAGGCTTCGGTGATGCCAGTTGATGCTCGGGAAAGAAGAGTGAAAGAACCACATGAGGACGTGACTTCTCCAGGGGTGGTACTACTATATCATGGAAGTCGAAAAAGCAATATTTACTCTCAGAGTTCTTTGCACTATCATGCTGCAGCAAGTAAAGCAGAATGGCTCTGGAATCTCTCAAATGATCTTCCTGTGGTTAGTACACAAATTCGGGTGATACCGACATACTGTAAAAATCAGGAAGCTGCAGCAGTGGCATCTGTTCATCTCTTCAACGGTTTGAAGATGACTATATGGATAGAACACATGATACTGAATGAACGCAGATTACATGGATTATTATAGTATTTGATGATCGGAGCTAGGAGGGTCTGGCAGATCCATTCATGTAAGGACTCCAGCGCAGCTGATCCTAAGAACTATAAAGGAGGGTAGTACTCCCTGTTATAATGACGTGACACCACAAGAGGGAGTGAACCTCGACTTTGGGTCATGTCACAATGGCGTAACACCGCATATAGTTAATGACACAACATATATGGGCTTGGAGGACCTCTGATTTTGTGTCTTTGCAATCCTACCATTTAGTTTTATGCTTTTAGTTCAAAGAGAAATCTACTAGGCATCTAGCTATTGGTTCAAGGGAGGACCATTGACTAAAAGAATATCAGGAATAGTAGATAGTCCTTAGAGACATTGAGGGATTACGGACCCAGAACCACTATTGTCTACTCCTTATTCTTTGTGAAGAATAATTTCCCGTGGAAGGATGACTTTAACGCCTTAATGAGTTCTCGGGCATAGTGAATGTCCGATGTGCTTGGCAGGAAGCACGTAGTATCAACACTACAAGGGACTAAGATCTCATGCTGCAGTGGCGTGACACCACCAAGAGGTAAAATATATAAATTCTCGATATTAAGTCATGTCACAGCGGCGTAGCACCGCATATAGGCATGTAGCCTAATATTGTAGAATGAAGAGTGATAGGCAGCACTACAAAGAGGGAGCGAGCCTCATGTTACAGTAGTGTGACACCACACGAGAGAGTGAACCTCGGCTTTGCGAGCCATGTCACAGCGGCGTAACACCACAAAGGAAGCGCAAGGCTTCATACTGGGTAGTTTGGCACTACAAAGAGGGAGTGAAACTTATGCTACAATGGATGACACCAGGGAGTAAACCTCGACAGAAGGCCATGTCATAACGGCGTATCACCGCAAGGAAGCACAATGCTTCATGACAAGGACTCTTTAAAAGAACTCACCTAGAGTGTATGGAAAGAGATATATGTCGTCTCTTAAGGGTAAAATCGTAGACGTCCAAGATACATACACTGAAACCAGGCATGCACATGTCCTTTAATGTGCAACTAGAAGCACAACTGATTTTATTATGTGAGTGGGAAGAAATGCAACTATGGTGCAGAATTCAAGACTTAATCTATTCTTTTATCATACTATTATTTGACCCGTGCGGGAAGATTCAAGTCGAAGCGATATCTATCCTAATGCATGATGGACAGTCACTATGGGGAACGCTCAACCCATATATTGAGATATGCGGGAGATTGCTGGTATTTTTGCCTTTGGACTAAGAAAAACAGTCCCACATTAGCTACACTACCAAGTGGATATCTCAATATAATACTTTGTATGGGTTGAAGTGTGCACATGGGGTATGGTGGGGCACATGGGTGCCATATGGGGGTATTTTTCTAGAAGGAAAAATGATTAACTCCTTATGAAAGCATTTATGCTTTTTGTCATGCTCTTGGAATTATTTTCATAGGAGCTAAGCCCCAAGGGATCTTAGCGACTCGGACTCGGGCTCAAGGGCACAAAGTGGTACTTTGTTGGCGCACTTTGCACTTAGCACATCAACATCGTCGTATGACGCTTGTGCGCATATGATGTGCTCATGCGATCGGATATGCTCGAGCAGCATGCGCGGCCGTATGGACGGTCGCATGCGCTACGGCATGAGCGATCGCATGAGGGACCGCATGAGCAGTTGCTTGTGGGGCCACCTCGTGCGCCCCCCTGCGGGGCCGCATGTGCTGCGGCGTGAGCGGCCGCATGAACGGTTGCTTGCGAGGCCGCATAAGCGGTTGCATGCGAGTCCGCTGTTATTGGATATATTTAATCAATTATGAAAAGATTAAGTCATTAATTTTGTCACACCCCAGTCCCAAATATCGAGGGACTAGCCACGCGGCAATGGCCAGCAGCACAACTCCAATGGGCAAACCCGATTTAATGGACCCGTTAGAGTACACGTAAGTTATAAAATAAATACAATGGTCTACGATACATGTCACAGTCTAATTCTAATCTCATCTACAGAAAGTAAACACAATTCAATATGATAGACCAATCAAGATAATATATAAAAAAATAGTCCATCATCAAGTAAACATAAGTAGTATCTCAAGAAACAACCCGATAAAAATAAGAAAAGAGAATAAGTCAATCCATAAGTCCATGAGTCAAGATATGAAATAACTGGAAGCATAAATAACTGAGTATGTAACAGAATACTCAGAAAAAATTCTCTGGCACAACCTCATCTTCTGGTGTCAGTACTGCTCCAGCGTCAGCTCCTGTCCCGTATATCTCGGGGTATTCCTCCTCTGCTGTACCTGAAGACATAATTCGAATTCAGGTCCTCAGGGGACATAGCAAGGTACAAGAATAACTCAAGCCAAATAAAATACAGTAAATAAAAATAGATCCTCAGGACAAGATATGTATCTAGCTATGTGAAATACAAATGAGAGCATTACTAGTACTCAGGCTGAGACCACTGCAATCTCTGTGTCGGACAGCTCGTAGTAGCAAGAATATCACATAATGGGCCAAGCTCTGGTACAGAGACTAAAGCACCTCAATAATAAAGTATATATATATATATATATATATATATATATATATATATATATATATATATATATATATATATATAATCAGCCTGTAGCCTGTGTGTCTCTCTCCACCCAATGTAATATCATATCTCATGTCCACAACGTCTCATGTCCATAACACGCAAGATCATGACCTCTAGCTAGTATAGCGAGTCATAATGATATCAATGTATATGCAAGTCTCATGTCACGAATCATGTAAGTCTATACAGAATCACCATGAATAACTCAGAAAAAGATTCTGTCACATAAATAATGTCAAGTGTCCTATGGTATGATATATTTGGTAAAGCAAACACGTAAAACTATATAGGATCGTGGTATCAGCTCTCTAAGTAACGTTACACGACTCTGCATACGACATCGACACCCGAATTTTGTTCGGACGCTAAGCAACGTCTCATGGTCCTAGGTTGAACAGGTACAACACAGAAGTATATATAAATAACTCAAGCAAATAATATCACAAGATCTCCTGCAAGTTGGCAAGGTACACTTGCTTGTGTTCTGAGCTCCGTCAGTTGCTCCGATATAAGTGGAATCTCCAGGTACGCCTCCAGATGCTGAAATAAACATCACCATTGCTCTCAGAATACTTGAAATAGCTATGATTGACTACCCATAAGTCCAATTTGAACACAGAAAAAAAATTGACAGTTTCTGGTCAAAGCGGGGTCCACATGTGGCCCACTTCGCACCAAAAAATGTGCCAGAGATAAAGTTATCCAAATTCATCAAACTTAGTGTCTACGAGTCCATAACGATAGCACGAACCCAACGGAACATCCAGAACTGAATTTCGATGAGCCAGTCACAAAATTGCCCGTCAAGTGGAACCGTGGGGCCCGTGAAACGGTGTTTCGTCAACTTTCTCAGAATCGAATCAAACTTGGGTCACAGGACCATCATAATGCTGCGAATTCGATGGCGTAAGTTTCGTTGCGAAACGACAATCACACACGAAATTATGATGAATGTTATAACAAGCTGATACGGGGCTTTTCGACGGATACGCGTTGATTACGGTGTGTACGCACATCCAAATCAACTTTCGTAAAATTTTATACGTCCGCGTTGACGATACGCACCTTTCGGTGTAATTCGCACATGACAAAGTCATCTCGTTTAGCGGGACGCACCCCATTTCGAGAAATTTTGGGTTTCGAAAACCAAATTTTTGACAGATTTCAACAATAATTATAACACAGCATACAACGAATTAAAATAAACTAATTGAAGAGATTAAATCTTGGTTATGTTGACTATATTACTGTTTAAGTAGAATTTAAAAATATTAACTAGATTGAAAGAAAATCAGACATGAACATGGATGGTTGGAACAGTTTCTGAACTACAAACTAGGTCATTTTTTTCTGTTTTGCGTCACGAATTATGATCGATACAAACACGATACACCGAACTAATTACACAGGGTTCAAGTCGGTCATGTGGTTTTCGCATAGGATTCGACGGGTAGATATTTATTTAACTATGCAGATAGATACATGGGCTAGAAGTAGTGTACCTCGCTGTGTGCTGTGCTCGGGATGCTGGAATGGCTTCTTTACGGCAGCGTGCGGCGGCGGTCCGGCGTCGACGGCGGTCGGGGCTAGTCGGGATTGGAAGATGAGATGATGGTAGTGGGGGTCTCTACTCTAGGCTATATATAGGGGCCAAGGGAAAGGAGTTACAGGAAGAGGAAGAGAGGAGGTCATGGTTTCAGTTGCTGGGGAAGAGGAAGGGAGGGAGACGCAGGGCTGCGAGGATTTACTGGGAGGAGAATGGGTTTGGGTTTCGATTCCGGGTAGGGTTATCGGGTTATGAGTGCGGGTTTAGGTCCGGTTGGTCTAGTTTGGTTTAACTCGGTTTGGTTTGGGTTGGTTTTGGTTGGTTTATTTTAATCAATATATATATATGTATGCAATGATGGCCATCAAAAATAGTTTTGGATCCCAATAAATTCTAAAAAAATTACACAATATTCTATTATTAATTGTACACCCAAAAATATATTTTTTGTACTATTTTAATAATTAATTCGATACAAAAAAATATAAATCCATGAACGAACATTTATTATAATTAGCTAAAAATTAGGGTGTTTACCAATTTAAATTCGATATTTGTGGGGTTTGAATTTAATTTATTCCAATCATGTAGGATTTAAATTAATCATGTTGGATTTGAATTTAATTCATTCCAATTATGTAGGATTTAAATTTAATCATGTAAAATTTGAATTTAATTCAAATCAATCATATAGAATTTAAATTTAATTCATTCCCATCTTGTGGAATATGAATTAAATTTATTCCAATCTTTTTGTAATTGATGGACGGCCATGATTAAGATTATAGATTCCTCCTTATGCCTATAAATACTCTCTTCAAACCCCCATTTGAGATTTTTTTACTTCGAAAATCAGGAGACGAAGAGAGTTGCTACCGCCGCCGCCATTGGAGTCCAGGAAGTTCGTGCGAGTCCGGAAAAGAGGTGGCAACGAGCGTTCCAGAAGTTTTACGTGAACTTGCTGGTTCCTTGAAGCAGATCGTGTAGGGGCGAATCTTGATTTGAGCAACAATGATCTTCATCACCCCAGTAAGCAGAATTCTTTCTTTTTTTTCTCTTCTGCTAGTTGTAATTTCGTTCTGTCCGTCTGCAACTGCGAGTGCAAGAAGAACGTGAAGTTTGTTTATTCTGATTCTTTTGTAATCTTGAGAGCAAGTTGTAATCAGAATCCTTTTATAGTTTTTCGTAGAAATCGAAAATAGTCAGAGTGAGAACTTTTGTGTGAATTTCTGATTTCGATCACGCGTTCTTCCATTTTTGGTAAAGCCTCGAAACTAACAGTTTTCTATTCTGTCCTCTTTCCGGTTGTAACAACTTGATTGCAGTCTCAATTCTATTTTGAAGCCAGTTTGTAATCTACTATGTTTTTGCAAGAATATTTTTTAGTAGTTGTATTTTTTATTTTTACATGTACTTCGTACGTTCACGAGAATAAAAAGTTTTTACTGCCAGTTGTGAAAATTATATTTCTACCAGTTATTTCATGGCACTCCTCAACAATTCAGATTTAATCTTAACTCCTTCTTAATCCTCTAAAATTATATAGGTAACTGGTTTTAGAGGTTCCTCTCCATTTAATCCATCTTCTTCATTCTCTTATCTTTTGTACGTCGCTATATCCAATCATATTTTATTATATATTTTAACAAGACTAGTTTCAACAAAACTGGAGATTCTTACAGTAAAGTTTTTTTTTTTTTCCATGAAGATAAATTTTATTCAGCTTCCTTTAAGAGACTATAACTCAGTCCGAAGACTTATAACTAATACAATCTGGAGACCGATATATAAAATTCTGAACCCGAAAGCCATCCCATCCCGAAGGCTACGTTCGAAGGCATCCTGATCCGAAAGTCCAATCCGGTCCGAAGGCCTCATGCAGCCGCAGCCGTATCGTACCGCATCGCTCCAGTTTCGCACTAGCACTGCACCAACACCTTGCATCGCATCCACGTACCACCCAGATCGCACCGCACCGCACGCCGCACATGGAGTGAATAGCACCCAGGAGACTCGAACCCGTAACCTCCTGAATAATATGTATTGGTCTTAACCGATAGGCTAGACGTCACTTGCCTTGTAACGCCTTTATCTCAACCTAATTTTTTTACACTAATGCTTCCTCGTACTTTGCTATGCTTACAACCAAATGCTTAAAACCTTCCTACAAACCGCCACATGACAGACTTTTATTGGAGGAGGGAGAAAAGATGTGAGGCCGGATGAAACCCATATAGTAAGAGAGAGAGAGAGAGAGAGGTTTTGTAAGAAGGTTGTAAGCATTTGGGTGTAGACTTAGCATTTTTCATGCTTCCTCTTGTTTCTCATGATTCTTCGGCCATGTAATTTGTGTTTTCATTGTAACCGTGAACCCTTCGTCTTTAAATGAAGCTTTAAATTGTAAAAGAATTTTTTTTTATCTACTTCTGTTTAAATCAAAATCAGATCTGAAATATTTTCTTATATTCTTCACCCAAACCCAACTCCAACATCGAAAAACATTACTTTTCGGTTTCATATGCTATTATCGGAAGCGGACGTGAAATTCATTAGGTTTGCTTTACAACATCCAGATCCGATTTTTTATTTAAAAAAAAAAAATGATCGGACTTATCACTTATCCGGCTAGCTTAATCCGAAGCCGATCCCTCACGTGTATACTTGCCAAACGAGAACAAGCCCCCACAAATTAACTATGATTAGAAAGTCTATAATTAATTAACTATACTTAATTAACACTATCTTGTTGCATTTAAAGTGTAAATTATTGATGCAGCTTCCAAGAAGAGCGACAATTTGATGTTAAGCAGTGAACGATCTCTTTCACGTGAATTACAAAGATTAGTCAAGCGAGACCGTCTCCTCTTCTTCTTCTTCTTCTTCTTCTTCTTCTTCTCCTCCTCCTCCTCCTCCAAGTAACAACTTCCTTTTTTGGCTTCATCCTCCCCTCCCCTGATTTAGGCTTCAAAGAAAACTAAGACCACTCCTTTTGCCAGCTAATTTTAGAAGTTACTCGTTTGCTTCTACAAATGTTAAAAGAAGGTGCGACAAGCAAGAGGGATGGATAGCTACTAGCTTTATAGAACGGAGTCAAAGTATAGCCTGTTCCGGATTATGATTCCTTTCCTCTAACTTCTGAATCTCTTGTAATTTAGAGTATAATTGTTTTTTAAATAAAATATATACATATACTAGAAAAATAGTTTCACATAATATACTAAAAATTGCAATCAGAGCAATAAACTTTATGTTTATTGCGAAAAAATATAAAATTTGAAAAAAAAATACATAGAGCATAGTATCGCCAAAAAATAGGACGTAAGTTATACTTACGTCCTATTTTAGTGCGTAAGTAACCCAAAATCTTTAATCGGGTTCTTTAAGTTAAGATTTTTATAACAGCGACGTAACCTAAAGACTTACGTCCTAATATTTGGCGTAAGTTTTTTTTTTATGGACTCACGTCCTAATATTTGGCGTAACTGTATTTTTTTTTTACTACATAATTTGAACGGATATAATTTATTTAATTATGATATTTTAAGGCTGTTGAATATTAATTTCAATGGCTAGATTTGAAACATTCATATTTCAAACGTTCATATTTCAACGATAACAATTTTAACGTTCCTGTTGATTATATATATGTGTTATCCAACACTTCTCAAATTTCATATACTTTCTCTTCCCATATTCATCCTACTTACTCTCATACAATGAATTTTAGTAACTTTCGTCGAGTGAAGCTTAGTAACTTTCGTCGAGTGAAGTTTCTAGCCATGGATCAAATCCTAACAGTGATTTGCTATCATGGAGGTACATTAAACGAATTATCTTATGAGGGAGGTACAACAAATTTAATTTCTACATATCAGAATGTCTCTTTTGAAAATATACAAAATATTATTGTAGAAAGTTTTTCTTTTACTTATGAATTCGTAATAATGTGATTTTTTACGGATACTTTTTTAGTAATAAATAGTGAAGAAGCATGAAGATTTATTATTGAAAGCAGTTTAGGTGCATCTTATATAAAGATCTATATTAATCCATTATTACCAAATATTAGCACAAATATAGCATCTACTAGTCAAACTGTTTTTAATAGTCAAAATTTTTATGTTGGGCCTGTCACTTCAAACCAAATAAATTTAGTCGAAGAGAACGTTGATGATGAAGATAGTGATGACTTCGTCAAAGATTTAGACTATTATTTATCCAATGTTGATAATTCAGATGGTAGCACCCCCGAATTATTTCGTGGAAGAGAGTTTCCTTCTTATGCATTTCGAAATTTTATTAGTGATATAGCAATTCTTCGAAATTTTAGTTGTAGAGCTACGCATAACAATTCTCAAAGAATTGTATATGTTTGTGACGCTCCATATTGTCGATGGAGAGTGTACGCACATGCAATTGGTAACAGTACAATGTTTGAGATTCGTACATTTGAACTTCAACATTCATGTACCGGTGTATTACCAAGAGGACGTCATCAACATGCTACTGCTGCATGGATTAGTGAAAAGATAATGGATAAAATTAGAGATAATCACTCTTATAGTGCATAACATATTATAAATGACATGTTTAGAGATTATCGAGTACATATTACGTATTCTAAAGCTTGGAGAGCAAAAAAACTTGCATTATCTGAAATTAACAGTATTTATATTGATGCATATGGTAGTCTTGAAAAATATGGCCTTACAATTATGGAAACAAATCATGGTAGCATATATTTTTTAAAGACGGTAGAAAAAAATGTATTTCACAGAATATTTATTTATTTTAAGGTATGTATCGATAGTTTTTTACGTTGTTATTTACCTATAATTAATATTGATACAACTTTTCTGACATCTAGATATCAAGGTACTCAATTTGTGGCTTGTTCTCATGATCGTAACTATCAATTATATCCTATTGCTTATTGTATTGCTGAAAATGAGAATACTGAATCCTGGACATTGTTTTTAAATAATTTAAAAACTTCCTTTGAAAGTTATTTTGATCGTTGTGATAGTATTTCATTTATATTAGATAAGCAAAAATGATTAATTCGTGGAATGCGCGATACTTTTCCATACTCTCCATATTTTTTTTGTATTCAGCATTATATGAGAAGTCAATGTAGCAGTACACAAAAATATCAAGAATGGTTAGATAAACTTGCTCGGTCTTATAATGTTGATGATGCAAAAAAAATGGTTTGAAAAGATTAAATCCCCAGATGTTAAGGTTTTCAATTGAATTGTTGGTACAAACGATAAAAATTATAATTTTCCATTGGATAACAGCTTAGGCACCATGTTCTAGACTCGATATTAACACATCGAACATTGCAGAGAGTTTTAATAATTGGTTTAAAAATTTGCGTGATAAACCAATAACAACATTGATTGATAGTATTAGAGTCAAAATCATAATAATTTATGATAAGCATCGACAAAATGCTGAAAATATGGATAAAGACTTTTGTGCAAGGATGCTTAAAATTATGGCACTTCTCAAAAGAGAGACATCATTTTAATATGTTGCATGTTGAAGGATATAAATTTAAAATAATTGATCATGAAACTAGTAGACGTTATGTGGTAGACTTAGAAAATAAAACTTGTACATATTTTTGTTGGTAACACACTCTTTTACCATGTGTACATGCTTACTTTTCTTGTCAGTCTTATAACTTACAAATTAAAAATTATTATCCTGCTTAATTCTCTGTTGAAACACTTAAAAGTGTATATACGCCATGTATGGAACCAATTTCATCCCCATACACTCCTAAAGGTGAATTGGTAAGAGGTAAATTGGTGTACCAGATGTTCGACGGAGAGCTGACAGACCTAAAAAGAATCGTTTTATGACAAGGGACCTGGCAACCAGAGATCTTCATTGCAGCAATTGTGGTGGACTTGGACACAACAGAAGAGAATGTACAAGACAACCGACACAGTAAATATTGTATTTATTTTTTGTTATTGGAATTGTTTAAATATTTAGTATGAATGCGCTGAATATTTTACGCAATGTAGGCTAATATAGACAAACAAGAACCATAGAAGTAAATTTTATAATTAACATGTCCAAAATATGTTCTACATCCCCAAAATATGTTCACTACAAGCCTTTCATTGTTCACCTCTATTCATCCTGTCATAATGCCTACGAGGAACTGGCCTAAGATCTAGTCTCAATCTTCTAGCCTCTGTCTGCTCCGGTGTCTCCCCTGGCAATGGCTGAAAATCATATATAATACTCAAAATTATGTGTAGGAACTGGCGCTGTGGATGCATAAGGTTGGGGTGTCCCAAATAATGAATAACCGCTCTCCATATAATAAGAATCCCATCCATGCTAGGATGTGCCCTCTCCCGCAACATATTGTGAACCACCATGATATGATGTGCCCTCTCCCGCAGCATATTGTGAACCACCAGGCTGTGATGTGCCCTCTCCCGCCTCCCGATAAATATATGATGCAGCTTCAAAGTTTGGCATGTCTTGTGACGTCCCCCTCCCTTGCTTATCGGTTAGTCTGTTGCTGGCTTGGCCTACGGGAAGGTGCACATCTCCGCCTGACGTGGCCTACAGGTTGATCCTTGGGGATCTCCAATGGTAGCACAGGGGGGCTGATGGGTTGGCTCAAAAATTGTGCAGTTATAATATGTAAACACCCAAATTTTTTGAGAATTAAAAAAAAATATTTTGGGATTTTTCTGAAACTTTTAATTAATTATTATTAATGTGCTTCAAAAAAATTATATTTTTATGTATTAAATTAAGTATTAAAATATTGAAAAAATTATATTTTTGGGTGTATAATTAATTATTGGATGTTGTGTATAATCCTTGGGGACCACCCCCTCGCCGCTGGACCACCACCCCAACCGCCAGCACAGCACCTACATCCACCGTCGCCACCATCTCCTTCACCCTCACAAACTTCCTCTGTTAAAACCCGACCCCTTAGCCGCTGCCCCGAGCGCCCTCGCCACCTCAATCACCGCCCACCACCACTTCCAGGCCTACCCCGACCTTCCCCCCTACCTGTTAGCCACCCCGCACCGTCCTCAGCTCGCACCGCCGCTGCCAAGGCTGCTGCCGCCGCTGTTGCATCTGCTATAGAGCTGCCACTGCCGTTGCTGCCTTGCCCACCGGTCGAGGACAGCATATTTACTGTTTATATTAAATGCTGCATATGTGTATGATATCTTGTTGCTTTATTTCATATGACTGTGCGCATCCGAGATTGATTCGGGTGCAATCGACGGATGCGTCGATGATTTAGTATACTTGACCTAGTCACTAGCAGACTCACCCCAGTGGGAGGATACTCTGATATCTTCTGAGACCTGACACTCTTACACGTTTCACAGTGACATTCATATTGGGATACGGGTTCGCGTACTCGACTAGCTATCAGTGCGTGTGACATGTATCACGGTTAATACATAATTCAGGTTTATATTTTATGTTAGTAGAGACTTGGCATATAGATACGTGGTATGCATGCCGAGTATTCGACTAGTGTATCTATATTGGACGGAGAGGACAGCTAGTAGGCGTATGGGATATACACATTGGAATCCGTGGTATCCGGAGAAGCCACGTATCTGATGACTCCCTTTATGCAGATGTCCCGTTCTTCAGAGCGGTATGGACTTTATATTATTCAGGTGCCCCGTTCTTCGGAGCGGTATGGAAGTTATATTATTCAGGTGCCCCATTCGTCAGGGCGGTATGGACGTTATATTATGCAGATGCCCCGTTCTTCGGAGCGGTATGGACGTTATGCCTACACCTACCCATATGTACCAATGTTGTCCTCATATTGTATTCACTTAGATGGCTAGCACACCCTTTATTGTATTTATTTTATTTAGTATTCATATATATGGCATGCTTCTATGTATCTTGTTATGTCCCTTTGAGGACCTGGTACCTTTCCAGATTTGGACGAGGCATATTACCCCATAGTGTACGGGCCAGGACAGGAGACGAGGTACGCTACCGCGGAGGAGCTAGAGGTGTTACCGTCAGAGTTTCCGTGATCACTTGGTAGGCCTTCTGCCTAGGATTGGGAGCATCATTATCTAGTCAGCCGATGCCCTAGTCATTACTGTTTTTATCTACCATTCAGTACTTTATTTTTGTCCTAGTAGTGGGTTTGTTTCCACCAGACATTCTAGGTTGTACTATGATATTTTGAGACTGACGTTTATCTTCCAGCAGTTATTATTAGTACATTCTTGCTATTTATTTTGTGGATGAGATTAGTTTACCTGTTGTTGATTGATATTGGACTTGTTAGTTATTTAGGACATCGTAGCACTCTTCGTTGGATCCATTAAATTGGGAT
The DNA here is from genome assembly GCA_036927795.1 of Iris macrosiphon. Taxonomy (NCBI): domain Eukaryota; kingdom Viridiplantae; phylum Streptophyta; class Magnoliopsida; order Asparagales; family Iridaceae; genus Iris; species Iris macrosiphon. Next base: position 13,362,640 of record JAYESA010000020.1, on the reverse strand, counting down.
ATCCTCGGAGACGTGACAGCTGGCTATTGCCACGTGGCCTAGCCCATATATTTTAGGACTGGGGCGTGACAGTAGGGTTCCCAACCTATGTGGAGAATACCCCAGAGTGCGACGAGCGCCGTCTGTAGTCAAAGAAGCTCGGGGAGGCAATGAAAGCCATTCGTGTAACGCCCGCAACCGCACGGTGCGTTACGCTGAGTCGGATTGAATGAAACAAATGCTGGTTACATTTGATTTGTTGGATTTTGGGAATAAGTATTGATTGAGTTGTTTCGTGTGCAGATGGCTAGCGGGTTCGATGGAAATCAGGTGTTCGTTCAGAGCAGTACTGAGATAGCTGGATTGGAATAATAATGCCATCTTCCTTAGTCCGATCGGTCGGATGATTTGTAGAGCACGGCCTGCTCGCACGGTCATACCAGTTGAGTAGATCGCGCTTGCATCGGACCACGGGTTCAAGGGATTGGCCGTATCGGCAGGACATGATGTCTAACGGGATCAAACATTGTGAGTGGGCTCTTTCCCTTCTCCTCTACTCCTTCATGCCTAATAATATGAAAAATACGTAAAGGCTTGAACACTTGGATTGAAACATTGGGAATCACTACACTGAGGCGTGCATAGAGTGGACGTCGTTGGCTTGGTAGGATTGTGGCTTGATTTGGTTTGCGCGTTGGATAGTTGGAACTAGAGTTGGAATATTGCATTTGAGGCAGTTGGTTGATTGATTGGGATTATGCTTGGACAGTTGGAATGAGTCATTGATATATTGGGAATATCGGGAATCTGGGCGAGCGAGCGTGCATCCGTGTACGAGTATCACTTGGTCGCTTTGTCTTGCAAAGCGAGCAGTTGTGGTTCGAAATCGAACAACTGCATCGGCGAGGGTATTGTGCCGCTTGATGGGGCATTGTGCCACGAATGGGACATTGTGTCACTGAAACGGCATTGTGCCATGGGTTAGCTTTGAGCATGGGTGTTGCACCATTGGAAACATTGTGTTGAGAAGAGGCATTATGCCTATGGAATTACTTGGGATTTGGTGCCTTGGGCAATATGTTGGAAGAATGGTTATGGATGTTTTGGTTGGATTATTGGTGGAACGAGTCTAGGATCGCTTGGTGGGGCGAGAATGTTCGATCCTCTCGTCATACCTACTTGGTGTCTGCATGTCACGGACAACCTGTATTGCACAGGGTTTGGTCTCCTCGAACGGGAAGGCTCCGGGGCACCGGGACCGTTCGGCCATGGAGGAGACAATTGGGTAACGCGTCTTGGGCACGGTGCCAGCGGTTGGAATCGATCCAGGTGGGTTAGCTACTTAGCGCTGTTTCGAGGAGAACCGCATATGATCAGTCCGATCATACGTCCTTTATGGCTTGGCCAGTGACTTCATATAGTATAAGTGATGGCTTGCTTTTCTTTTGTTGGTTTGACTTTCGTGTAGGCGCGGCCACCTTGCCTCGGCAAGAGTGTGCATTGTGAGATTTGGATTATAAATATTGGTTGAGGATGGATATTGAGGCTTGGCTGATGGTTCGATATGTTATTGTGTTGCTTGGACTTGAGCAGGACGGTTGCATGCTAGTTTACTTCGGGTTGCTATATATATTTGCTTGTCGATTGGTTTGAGTTGAATGCTTGCATGCTTAAACTGCTTTACTGCTTTCCTTAACATGTCATCCATATGCCATGAAATGAATCTAGGATTCAAACTAGAAAGATCACCATATAACTGTTTGCATTCACTATTTTACTTAGTGTCGGCTTAGGCGAGTGGGTTACCCCGCTCACCAGTACGGTTGTGTACTGACCCACTTTTGTGGGCATTATTTCAGGTACACAGGCGTAGTGGCGCTGCTTGGATATACGAGGCATGATGTATGAACTGTAAGTACCTTTGTGGGCTAGAGAAAAGAGCAAGAGCATTTCATCGTCTCCGTGGCATCGCCTTTGTGGCATTGCCTTCGGGGTATTTCATTTGGACCCTATCGTGAGCTTCGCTGCGTATTACTCTGATTGTGTGCTTGGTACACAATACTTGACTTCCGCTGCAACTTGGTTGTTTCAATGATAACATTTGGTGTTTGACAACATCGCCTTGTACGAGCGCAACTCCAGGCTCGTACGGCATCACGTCCCGATGAGAACGATTGTCCTGCGGGAGAGCTGCAACGTGGTGATTCACGTTCAGCGGGGACTATCGAGCTTGCGGGAGATTGGGGCATGACAAATTGGTATCAGAGCGCCTGGTTCATTTCTTCGGACTTGGTCCTTCGCTTCATCACAAACTCTAAATAGCTTCCGCGTGTCGTCTAGCTCTTGACTCTACTCGGTGCCGTATTGGATATTTCATGCAATAAGTCTATATATTGTTGGTTGTAGCTGCATGTTGTTCTTGGTTGTGTTGCCTTGGTTGGTTTTCGTTAGATCGCTTAGCCTCGTTAGGCGTTGTTGCATTCGTGCAGCAAGTAGGTTGGCGTTGTTGCATTTGTGCAACAAGTTGAGAGCTTTCGTTGGGTTGGCTTGGCTTGTCGTTCAGGGAGTTTCTGATTGCATCGGTGGATCAGTTGGTTGGCTGACGAGTTTTGGTAATGCAGCATGTTGTGAGTAGGAGCATTCGTTGAGAATAGATCGTTGCACGAGATGCTCGTGTAGCGACTGTGTTGGATAGAAGTTAGAATTTCGGCTGTGGCGTATCGGTTGGGCATGTTTGAGTTTGGCTTGGGATTTTCTGAATAAGTTGGCACGAGTTGCTCGTATAACAAATGTGTGGAACCATTGAGTATTGGGTTGGAATACTTGGAAAAGATCGTTGCATGATTGCTCGTGTTGCGAAAGTATCAGACGGTTTAAGAATACCGGAAGCATTGAGAATGGGATATAGCACGAGTTGCATCGCAAAATTGATGGAAAGAGTAAGATGGTTCACTTGTTGGTTGGGTTTTTGTGTCAGACTTGAGTTGTGAATGGCAGGATCACATATAAGGGATGGTTCGAACGGATCTTGGATCAGTTCATGGAATCTTAATGCGAGTAGCGACTTGATTCGGAGTGGTATATGGGATACCACCTATTGAGCAAGGTATTAAAAGTATTTTGGATGGACATTAATGGGAATTGCCTGAACGGACTGGTGCAAATGGAAGTATTATTGGACTTGAGAGATGGACGAGATCGGAACTAACAGTTGGGATACGCTTGAATGAGCGATGGGTGAATCGAATGATAGCGAGCATGGACTACGATTTTGGGCAACACATTTGAGCTGTTGGTTGAGTAATGAAACACGATTTGGTTTGGAGGGACAATGAGATGGATTCACACAAACTTGGAAGATTTTGGATATTGCTGCTCGAGAAGTCGACTCAGTTTAGCGGAAATAGAATTTTGGGCAAGATGGTGCAACAAGCATAGACGAATTCTCCGGAAGACGTGGACGAATTGTGGCAACAACAGAAGGCAAAAGATTGTGGTGGATAGACTTTTGAAGATAGCTAAACGTCGGAGCAAATCACTGTGTTGCTAGAGCAAGTTGGACGTGCATTGTGGAACGCGGCAAACGGATAAGAATTAGAGCAAGTCTTGAGTTTCGAGGATCATTGAAATCGATGGTGCGAGTAGTCGAACATGACAGTTCAGAAAATTTGATGGATTCAGGGCAGAACGACGGATTGATGGAAGACGGTTTCAATGAGCACAGTTCTCGAATTATGGCATGGATAGATAGCAAGACTCTAAGTGGTTAAGCAGCATCGGTTGACAGGTCGTCAAAGGTAGTGCATGAAATTTCTCGGATTTGGAAGTTCGCTTGGATAGAATGGTTGAATTTTGATTCGGATTTACAGATGAGATATAGCATGGTTTATAGTAACTGTCCATCGTGATGATTACAATTATCGAGCGTAGCTTCGGGACAGCTGACCCTAGCGACTTGTCCGCTGAATCGGAGATTGAATATGGTAGACCCATAGAATGACCCTTGAGGCGGCGTATTTGGGAATACGTCGAGGGCAGATGTGAGCAATGAGATTTGGCTTATTGACTGAGTGTTGGATTTGAGAGACTCTTGGGATAGCCTTCAGCTGAAGATGCAGCCAGAAGATCGAAGCGATGGTGGAAGTAGCCTTGTCAACTGATGAGATTCAGAGTCGCAGATTTTTATCGATGGCATCGCCTCTGACTCATCGTGCCCTGGAAGGGAATAGCATTCATATGAATTGACGACTGTGAAACTAGCTCGTGAAGTTAAAGCAACGGCTCGTTCAGATCAAATCCTTGCGAATACTGGAAGGGACAGATTTGCCTCAGATTTACAAGATGTCTAGGAACTTAGTCTGGAAAACGTGCTCGTTCGGAAGGCAAAGGTGATATCCTATGCTTCGAGGCAGTGGAAGCAGCGCGAAGAACTATTCCATGCGCAACCTAGGAATTGTGGCGAGTGTGTCCACGTTGAAATCGTGGCGACACTATCCCTTTGGCGTGGCGACGAGATCTTCGTGGATCACACGAACCTCAATATAGATGTTCACCCAGCGAGGTATTGAGATTGAGAAAGAGGTGTTTGGTTGAGCTGATGAGAGCAAAGTTGATATTTGGGTAAGTCGCCAAGCTGGGGTAGTATCAGTTGTGATGATCGTTCGGTGCATGAGATATATTTGGAGATGTCGCTAGTGCTGATTCAGAAATAGTTGGATGGATTGAGTTGGAACACGAACTGATTGAGTCGGTGGAAAATCATCATATTTGAGAATAGTGCTCAAATCGAATATGTTGGAATGGAAATCGAAATTTGGTTCAATTGGGAGTAAAGCAAATAGATGCCTCAGACATAAAGATACCCTTGCAACTTGTTCAAATTTGCTATCGCAAAGCTCGGCTAAAATACATGTATTTTAGGGACGCCTTAAATATGTGTACGATCCAAAACTAAGCGATACGAAGAATTCGTATTGAGCTGCAAGGAGGGTGTGGGAATATGGAACTTGTACGAGCGTTCAGCAGAGCAAGATGTTGAGTCAGAATCAAGAATATGAGAGTTGCATAGAGCAGATCCATGGAATTGGATTGTGGCATGTGATAGGAATGAGTACCAGTACGGTTCGTGGACGAACCTGATTCTAAGTGGTATATTATGTAACGCCCGCAACCGCACGGTGCGTTACGCTGAGTCGGATTGAATGAAATAAATGCTGGTTACATTTGATTTATTGGATTTTGGGAATAAGTATTGATTGAGTTGTTTCGTGTGCAGATGGCTAGCGGGTTCGATGGAAATCAGGTGTTCGTTCAGAGCAGTACTGAGATAGCTGGATTGGAATAATAATGCCATCTTCCTTAGTCCGATCGGTCGGATGATTTGTAGAGCACGGCCTGCTCGCACGGTCATACCAGTTGAGTAGATCGCGCTTGCATCGGACCACAGGTTCAAGGGATTGGCCGTATCGGCAGGACATGATGTCTAACGGGATCATACATTGTGAGTGGGCTCTTTCCCTTCTCCTCTACTCCTTCATGCCTAATAATATAGAAAACACGTAAAGGCTTGAACACTTGGATTGAAACATTGGGAATCACTACACTGAGGCGTGCATAGAGTGGACGTCGTTGGCTTGGTAGGATTGTGGCTTGATTTGGTTTGCGCGTTGGATAGTTGGAACTATAGTTGGAATATTGTATTTGAGGCAGTTGGTTGATTGATTGGGATTATGCTTGGACAGTTGGAATGAGTCATTGATGCATTGGGAATATCGGGAATCTGGGCGAGCGAGCGTGCATCCGTGTACGAGTATCACTTGGTCGCTTTGTCTTGCAAAACGAGCAGTTGTGGTTCGAAACTGAACAACTGCATCGGCGAGGGTGTTGTGCCGCTTGATGGGGCATTGTGCCACGAATGGGGCATTGTGTCACTGAAACGGCATTGTGCCATGGGTTAGCTTTGAGCATGGGTGTTGCACCATTGGAAACACTGTGTTGAGAAGAGGCATTATGTCTATGGAATTACTTGGGATTTGGTGCCTTGGGCAATATGTTGGAAGAATGGTTATGGATGTTTTGGTTGGATTATTGGTGGAACGAGTCTAGGATCGCTTGGTGGGGCGAGAATGTTCGATCCTCTCGTCATACCTACTTGGTGTCTGCATGTCACGGACAACCAGTATTGCACAGGATTTGGTCTCCTCAAACGGGAAGGCTCCGGGGCACCGGGACCGTTCGGCCATGGAGGAGACAATTGGGTAACGCGTCTTGGGCGCGATGCCAGCGGTTGGAATCGATCCAGGTGGGTTAGCTACTTAGCGCTGTTTCGAGGAGAACCGCATATGATCAGTCTGATCATACGTCCTTTATGGCTTGGCCAGTGACTTCATATAGTATAAGTGATGGCTTGCTTTTCTTTTGTTGGTTTGGCTTTCGTGTAGGCGCGGCCACCTTGCCTCGGCAAGAGTGTGCACTGTGAGATTTGGATTGTAAATGTTGGTTGAGGATGGATATTGAGGCTTGGCTGATGGTTCGATATGTTATCGTGTTGCTTGGACTTGAGCAGGACGGTTGCATGCTAGTTTACTTCGGGTTGCTATATATATTTGCTTGTCGATTAGTTTGAGTTGAATGCTTGCATGCTTAAACTGCTTTACTGCTTTCCTTAACATGTCATCCATATGCCATGAAATGAATCTAGGATTCAAACTAGAAAGATCACCATATAACTGTTTGCATTCTTTATTTTACTTAGTGTCGGCTTAGGCCAGTGGGTTACCCCGCTCACCAGTACGGTTGTGTACTGACCCACATTTGTGGGCATTATTTCAGGTACACAGGCGTAGTGGCGCTGCTTGGATATACGAGGCATAATGTATGAACTGTAAGTACCTTTGTGGGCTAGAGAAAAGAGCAAGAGCATTTCATCGTCTCCGTGGCATCGCCTTTGTGGCATTACCTTCGGGGCATTTCATTTGGACCCTATCGTGAGCTTCGCTGCGTATTACTCTGATTGTGTGCTTGGTACACAATACTTGACTTCCGCTGCAACTTGGTTGTTTCAATGATAACATTTGGTGTTTGACAACATCGCCTTGTACGAACGCAACTCCAGGCTCGTACGGCATCACGTCCCGATGAGAACGATTGTCCTGCGGGAGAGCTGCAACGTGGTGATTCACGTTCAGCGGGGACTATCGAGCTTGCGGAAGATTGGGGCGTGACAATTCGAGAGGTCGAAGAAACTTGGGAGGAAGGAGGAGCGGTCTGTTGTACAGGGGGAGACAGAGTTCGGGCCGAACTTGGTCCGAACTCGGTCCGAGTTCGGTGTGGTGTTCCAGAACCTCAAAACTGAAGTCGGTCCGAGTTCGGTCGGCGGGTTGAACAAAATTTCAGAGATTTTTTACACCGTTGGATCGTATCCTACGGTCCAAGATTAACTACGGGATTGGAAGGTGTCACGACCCGCACCCGGTATAGGGGCACAAGAGCGTGGGTATGTCCAGCCTACGCCGCAGCATCGGCGGTAGAACGCTGTCTAGGTCATGTAACTATCTAATTAGTCTCTCATGAATATCCAACTCCATAAGAAGACACAGATATCATAATATAATATGGAATATACTCAATCACATAAGCTAAAGCACGATGAGATATCGAAGCAAACAATGAAATACAAGACAAGTCTAAACAACAATAAATAGTCTAACCTGCAATCAATAACATCTATATCTCCAAGTATGCTGGGAACAAGTCCTCTATGTCACAGTCTGAAAAAAATATCCAGTCAGGATTGGAACGAAATACACCTCTAACAGCAGTTCCATGCATATTGACAAAAAATATAATACAGTGTAAAGAAATACAAGACATATAGGAAATACTGGAATAAGGGAATGCTGGAATAAAGAAATACTGGAATAAATGGAATACTGGAGCATGTCATCATCAATGTACATCTAGCAATGAAATAGAAATCCAAGTACACACAAGAACAATGAACTGGTATGTAAGTGTGTACAAGAATAATAACTAGAACATGTAGAGATGCTAGATCAATATACTAGAGATGCATGACAAGAACATCTAACTAAGTGTGTGAAACATCAGCATATCATGTGATCGGCTTGGGACTAAATGACTCATTACATTGATTAGCGGTCATCCCCAACAGGTCAGGCTAACCAGATGTAACAGCGATAAGGCATGTAAGGGTCAGGCTGTACCGACGTGAGGTGTGGGTGAGCTATGATGCATGTAAAGTTGGGTATGATCACATAATTTACTAATATTTCCCCGTTTCCCCAGCTAGCACGATGGATTCCAATCACGACTCCTCGTGACAGGTCTCAATAATGCCAACTCGTGTAAAGAACAGTGTCAGAGTCATGTATGATATACAACAAGAATTATAGAGATAATTAATATAATGGAAACTGTCAGAGAATGTACTCGCCTATGGTCCTTAGCTGGTATGAATCAGAGTCCAAGTCACAGTCCAAATAGCCTATGTATTACAAATTTACCATGTCAAAGATAATTTATTTTAATTTATTTAATTTTGGAATAATTACTCTAAATTACTATTTTAATCTTATTATTCTGATTTTTAGGTTAATTCCTAAATTTTTCCCAATGGAACTGAATTTTATCAACTCGAGACTCATGGCACGCAAATCGAGGCAATCTGTTGACCAAAAGGCAACCGACACAAACTCAATTTTTATGCATGATTTCCGGTAGATTTCAGCATCAAAAACATGTTGGAATTTACGGCTCGTCCGAATTCAAATTTGTTTGGGAATTATGGCACATACAAGTTTTGTATCGTGCACCGATGGTTAAATTCTAACCTAGAAGTTCTACATAATTAATAGTATAAAAATACATCGAATTAAATTCTAGGAAAAACATATGTCAATGATCTCAATATTAGATTTTCGAAACTTTAAACGGTTCATGATTCTGATTCCTGGTTCTCCCGGAATCGCGAAAACATCGAAACACGTCTATTTTTGGACATGCTGTGCTCTACGAATTTTCCAGAATTTAATACTCATAATTTCGTAAAACAAATTATATAATCAGAAATCTAACCTCGATATCTTTCTAATGCAAGAAACTAGGTCTCGTTTGGAGTCCGGACCTATGCGCAATGGCTTCTGGAAGATGAAGGAATCCTAGATGCTAATTCCCCAAAATTCGGCTGAAGAAAAACCCTAAAAAATAACTAAACTATTATATATATAGAGGAGAGAGAGTGCAGCCGCGGCTCGGAGAGCGCCACGTGGCAGCTATCCGCTGCTCCCCGCTCAGATCGAACGGTCAGAGATTCACGCGGCTCGGCTCAGCTGAGTCCGAGTCGAACTCTGACTCGGCTCGGCTCGAGGTCGGCTCGGCTCGGCTTGCACCCACTCCGCGGTCACTGACAGGCGGGCCCGGCACTGTTCACTGCGGGAGGCTGACAGGTGGGCCCCCTGTTTGCTGACTGGGCTGAATTAATTACTTTTTGGGTTTTTTTTCAGAAATTAGTTTTTAATTCAGTTTTTCATAATTAAAAAATAAATGCTAAAAATAATCAGAAAATTCCTAAAAAAATTCTAGAAAATATATTTTATTATTTAGAACCTAAAATAAAAGTTTGGGATATTTTTAATTAAGTTTGGTACTAAAATAAATTCTTGAAAGACCTAAAAAATTAGGGTTACTAGTTTTTAATTAACAAAAAATTGTGGAAAAATCCCACTAGCCCCAAATTAACCTAAAAATAATATTTAAGCACGAATTTCAGGATACGGAGGTTACAAGTCTACCCACCTAAAAAAAAATTTCGTCCTCGAAATTTAAAATCTTCAATAGTTGTATGTATTTATTTATATTATTTTACAATCAAAATTAAATTCATCAAACCATATAATCATGAAGTAAATCCATATTGCTATAAAACTTCCAAAATTCTATAGATATCGTATTCCTAAAATCTTCAAATTTAAAATTGAATTCCATTCGTATCATAATCTCCTCAAAAACTTTATGCTAATTACTAAATACAAAACTTAATATCCAATCCTCTAATTTTAAATCCACTCAATGTATATTTATAAATTTAAGAAATCTCATCCGAAAAGTTTGAATTTCACACACTAATCCATTAATCATCTTACTCCTCTAATTTAAATCCAATCAATGCATATTTATAAAATTTAAATTCTCATCCCAAAAATTTGAATTCAAACACTAATCCATTAATGATCTTACTCGATTCTTTTTTCACACAATACTCAATTAATATAATACTCGCAAAATCTTCAATTGCAATATTCAAAATAAATCTATATCTTGCAGTTAAATAAATGCAATGATAATCTTCTTAATTTCCTCAAAATTTAATGACAAATTCAATCATTTCATAATCTTCATAAAAATCAATGATATAACAAGATCTTCAATTCTGTCATATTGAATTATCAACTCTTTATTTAAATTAATGCTTATCCTCAAAATTTAAGGCACATTGTCTCTCTTTGTCAAGTCATATCCTCTTCATAAATCTTTACTACGGTCAAACCCTCAACAATCAAAGTCTAAGAGAATCCTACCTATAGTCATACAACACGCAATACAATACGCAATCTAGATAAAATATACAATCTAGATGAAACATGCATGGTCATAGTCTCTTTTGTCATGGTATTACAGTCTCTGCTAGGGTGTACTACTAACTATATTCTAACAAGAAAATTATTGATACAAGCTATGGTACTAAGGAATCAATCAATCAAACAAATAGATGGAAAAGGAATATGAGGAAAGAACAGAACATAGCCTTCTAACCCATTACTGGGACATCTTCAACCTCTATCATACACTTAACTCTGGCACATTTATTCACAAATTCCTGTCCCTATTAACTGATACCCATCTCAACTAATCACTAGTCCATAAGATATCCATGGATACATCTATATTACACATATCTGTCTATTAATACCAAAATCTGATACCAAGGACCTCTAACACAATCATAGGTCAAATGATGGATCCAAAGTTTGATACCTCTATCTCTTTAGGTACCACTGTTTCTATTACAAGCACACACACTGCTAGTTCTCTTACCTACTATAATTGTTCATACTAGTTGTTCTTATCACTCAAGTGTACACCAAGTGCAACACACCATACTAAGTACTACTCCTTCTAATACAACTTTAGATGGACACCCAAGTTAGTTTGTAGTGCCATCTCAAGCATTCTCAAGCCAATAGATTCTTACGCATGCACTTCATCCACTCATATACTGATATACATTTCTTACCCACCATAAAATTTTATCCTCAAAATTAAAATCCTCAAAAATTTAACTTCTCGAACAATTTAAAATAAAATGTATATACTTCCTCAAAAGTCAAATATAAAATTTTAATCACTTCCAAAAATCTTTATAGCTTTGACTATGTTTATTGAATTGGATTTGAATCCTCAAAATTTTTAATAACATAAAATCTTAACTCCTCAAAATTCTTAAAAATTGAAATTTTATTTCCACTCTTCAAATTATAAATTTAAATCCACATATACACATATAAATACTCACAGTCTCAATACTTCAAGGTGCACACAAATACATCAATTATCTACAACTCTCAACTGTGTACTAAAATTTGTACTGCCCAAATTACTTGCAGTATTACTTCCGAATGATCAAAGTTATCATCACACATATTTTTTTCAATAATTTTCTATCTATATTAATTGATACACCAATCTAATTATCATCACATGAAGTACTTGCTGTTATTAGCACCATTGTCGACTAATCTGTGATATAAAAATATTAGTACTCTTGGCATGGTAACACTAACTTCATTATCAGATTATCTCATCAAACTTATTAGAACTCACGATTATTCACGCCTTTTATAATACACCTGTTTCACTTTACTCTCATGGGCAAGTATATGGCTCCTCATCTCGATTGATGTATATGTATTTCCCTTTTAATCTTTTACAGACTGTTACACTAATGTGTGATATACTTCATACCTTTCACGATCAATCTTGATATTCCTCTACCCATGGCACACTCATTAACACCCTTTATGCATATACATTTCTTTACTCTTGACACACCCAAGTAATCAATCATCAAATTGAACATCATGCTCCATTAATCTTTAACACAATTCCTTGATACTTAATTGTTTACATAGATCATCCAATTACATAAACTCATGACTATCCAGGACGGGTATGTTGACTCTGATACTAACTCTTGGAACCATTACTGATACTCTTACTACTCCTTCTACTTATAGTACCAATACTAACTACAATGGCACATATTATAGAACTATTGCTACAAGACACTACACTATGGGTTAACTTTAGATAATGTCTACTGTTCACATGTCCAACCAAAAAATACTTACAAACTCACAAGTCACACTCACTCAACACTAATACAAGATACAGACATAATTGCAAGTCACTAATTATCATACTAGCAAGGAATCCTCAAAGAAAAGAAGCTCAAAAAGGAACTGGGTTAAGGACTGAAGGTATTGCTACTGCTAGCAAAGGAAATGATGGAACAAAGTCTTGTAATAACAAAAATAGATAAGTATTGAGATGATACTTTAAGAACCAATTTAAGATACAACCTGATAATCATACACGTCTGTCAGAAATCATGACACTCAGAATTCTTGCCATGCCAGTAAGCATAAATGGGATAAACGACAGGTTCCATAACCAAGGTATACAACTCTATAATCATGTCATCTAGAATCTTCGCCACGCCAACCGGTATGGCTGCGAGAGACTCTAAGTTTCATAACTACAGTATGTACATCCAAGTCAGGTTCCTACGTTTTCGTCACGACAGCTAATATGGCTGCGATAAACTCTAGGTTCCATAATCAAAGTAGACGTTTTACCTTTCTTACTGTCCTCGTCAATATATGTCATCAGATGATACCATAAATTTTAGCCCGTAAAATTTATCTCGATATGAAATCAACTCAACAACGATACCAAAAATTTAAATTAACAACTGGTCAACAAGAATTAAACTCAACAATGATACCAAGATTTAAATTTAATAACTGATCAACAAGAATCAAGTTCAATAACAACAAGCAAGAGCGGATGGAAACAAGGAAAAGATTTAAATTGGAAATTATAATAAGATTCTCAAGGGATCATCCCAGGAATCTCTCAAGAATTTTTGTGATTGAGTATCCTCTCTCATCCTAGTATCCTATGTCCTATATCCTATCGCAGGCACGCAGCAGTACAACTAAGACGTCGCACTACCACGATATCACACAACTTGCGAAGTCTGACCTGCATGGGCCACCACTAAAAATATGTCACGACCCGCACCCGGTATAGGGGCACAAGAGCGTGGGTACGTCCAGCCTACGCCGCAGCATCGGCTGTAGAATGCTGTCTAGGTCATGTAACTATCTAATTAATCTCTCACGAATATCCAACTCCATAAGAAGATACAGATATCATAATATAATATGGAATATACTCAATCACATAAGCTAAAGTACGATGAGATATCGAAGCAAATAATGAAATACAAAACAAGTCTAAACAACAATAAATAGTCTAACCTGCAATCAATAACATCCATATCTCCAAGTATGATGGGAACAAGTCCTCTATGTCACAGTCTGGAAAAAATATCCAGTCAGGATTGGAACGAAATACACCTCTAACAGCAGTTCCATGCATATTGACAAAAACTATAATACAGTGTAAAAAAATACAAGACATATAGGAAATACTGGCAATAAGAAATACTGGAATAAGGAAATGCTGGAATAAAGAAATACTGGAATAAATGGAATACTGGAGCATGTCATCATCAATGTACATCTAGCAATGAAATAGAAATCCAAGTACACGCAAGAACAATGAACTGGTATGTAAGTGTGTACAAGAATAATAACTAGAACATGTAGAGATGCTAGATCAATATACTAGAGATGCATGACAAGAACATCTAAGTGTGTGAAACATCAGCATATCATGTGATCGGCTTGGGACTAAATGACTCATTACATTGATTAGCGGTCATCCCCAACAGGTCAGGCTAACCAGATGTAACAGCGATAAGGCATGTAAGGGTCAGGCTGCACCGACGTGAGGTGTGGGTGAGCTATGATGCATGTAAAGTTGGGTATGATCATATAATCTACTAATATTTCTGTTTGCGGTAGAAAACGAAAAGAATGAAAGATGTATTCAAGACGGGGTTTATACAGGACCCGTGTTCTTTTGTTTACAAACAAACTTGTACAATATAATCCTATACGAGGATGTGGGAGTACAATTTATTTAATCTGGGTATAAATTGCTATAGGTGTCTGATCTGCAGTCGATCACTTTAGCACTTGGACCACACGATGGTGAAGAAGTGCCGTAGAAGACAGGAAGCAGCCTCGGGGGTTGCAGAAAAGGGTGGATGCACGATGCCCAGGTCGCCGATCCCTATCCTTTGCCCGAGCTCCGGATTCCTCTCTCTCTCTCTCTCTCTTTCTCTCGATCTCCTCTCTTCTTGCTCGATCTCCAATTGTTCGACCTCTTCTCTGAGTCTTCAATTGTTCGATCTTTCAATTTCTCTCCCTCTTTTCCCCATTGATAGGGGTCTCTATTTATAGAGTTTTGGTGACAGTGACCACTCAGTTGGTGTAAAAATCGAGGAGTGGACAACACAGCACCCTTTTACACGACGGTTAAAGTAACCAATGCCTACGTATGGATGATCTTTTGAATGAGCGTGTGACGCGGGTCCAACTAAGGGACACAACGCGTACAATTGCTACGAAGATCACGGCGTGAAAGCCACGTAGGTAGGTATCCCCCGTGTAGAAGAGGTGGGCGTAAAAGCCGATGTCTGTCATCGTGGCATAGAAGCCAAGTAGACATAGAAGCCGGGTGGGCGTAGAAGCCCGATAGGCATAGAAGCCGAACAGGCGTTGAAGCCGAACAGGCATGGAAGTCGAACAGGCATAGAAGCAGAATGGTCGTAGAGACTGAGTGGACGTTGAAGCCGAACGGGCATTAAAGCCGAATAGGCACAGATCCTGAGTGGGCGTAGAAGCCGCTGCGTACCGTGCCAAAATGCTGATGTGGACGTCTTTAGCCGGAATCATGGCTTTTGAAGATATAATCAAATCTCTTGCATTAAATGCATAGATCCGCCATCATTCTGTGCATTAAATACGGAGGCATGTTTTTGAAGGTCTGCAGCTCTCCTGTGTGTTCATCTCAGAGACGTGCCTCGAGACCTGTGCAACGTGCAGCTTTTGACGTGGCAGGCGGTTTGTCCGCTGTGGAGCGTAAACAGCTCACGTCTGCCCATGTAAAACAAGGCGGTGTATCCCCTTGCACGCGAAAGAGCGGTTTATGCTGAGGGGACTTCAGTGAACGACGGCTTGGTGATATTTTAACCAAATCCTCTGCATTAAATGCAGAGATCTGCCATCATACTGTGGAGTGCGTCCCGAGGGGTCTGCCACCGTTTCCAGCCGTCGTCTGGGTAGCCGTGCAGCACTTTTTGTCAGAGTCAGGGGTCAGATTTATTGCGTGACTTGACAGGTTCGTTTCGGAGAAGACGAAGCGTTCCTCGTACGCTTTAATGCTGCTTTGAGAGCGGCTGAGTTTTACGCCATGGAGGCGATAAAGAACTCTGTTTATGCTGGGGCGGCCTGGACGTACCGTACTTACGCGGATGGTCCTTTGAGCTCATATTTCACGCTGTATTTGGCGGAAGAGCTCTGTTGCATGTTCGACGGCTCTGGAGGCCTCTGCTTACGCTGCTCTGCATTAAGATACCGCGTAGATCCTCCCAGCATATTTTTCATGCTTCTACAATTTCCTCGTTTCCCCAGCTAGCACGATGGATTCCAATCACGACTCCTCGTGAAAGGTCTCAATAATGCCAACTCGTGTAAAGAACAGTGTCAGAGTCATGTATGCTATACAACAAGAATTATAGAGATAATCAATATAATAGAAACTGTCAGAGAATGTACTCGCCTGGGGTCCTTAGCTGGTATGAATCAGAGTCCAAGTCACAGTCCAAATAGCCTATGTATTACAAATTTACCATGTCAAAGACAATTTATTTTAATTCATTTAATTCTGGAATAATTACTCTAAAATCCTATTTTAATCTTATTATTCTGATTTTTAGGTTAATTTTTAAATTTTTTTCCCAATGGAACTGAATTTTATCAACTCGAGACTCATGGCATATAAATCGAGGCGATCTGTTGACCAAAAAGTCAACCGACACAAACTCAATTTTTATGCATGATTTCCTATATATTTCAGCATCAAAAACATGCTGGAATTTATGGCTCGTCCGAATTCAAATTCTTTTGGGAATTATGGCACATACAAGTTTTGTATCGTGCACGATGGTTAAATTCTAACCTAGAAGTTCTACAGAATTAACAGTATGAAAATACATCGAATTAAATTCTAGTAAAAATATATGTCAATGATCTCGACATTAGATTTCTGAAACTTTAAACGGTTCATGATTCTGATTCCTGGTTCTCCCGGAATCGCGAAAACATCGAAACACGTCTATTTTTGGACATGCTGTGCTCTACAAATTTTCTAGAATTTAATACTCATAATTTCGTAAAAAAAATTATATAATCAGAAATCTAACCTTGATATCTTTCTAACACAAGAAACTAGGCCTCGTTTGGAGTCCGGAGCTATGCGCAATGGCTTCTGGAAGATGAAGGAATCCTAGATGCTAATTTCCCAAAATTCGGCTGAAGAAAAATCCTAAAAAATAACTAAACTATTATATATATATATAGAGGAGAGAGAGTGCAGTCGCGGCTCGGAGAGCGCCACGTGGCAGCCATCCGCTGCTCTCCGCTCAGATCGAACGGTCAGAGATTCACGCGGCTCGGCTCAGCTAAGTCTGAGTCGAACTCTGACTCGGCTTGGCTCGAGGTCGGCTCGACTCGGCATGCACCCACTCCGCGGTCACTGACAGGCGGGTCCGGCACTATTCACTGTGGGAGGCTGACAGGTGGGCCCCCTGTTTGCTGACTGGGCTAAATTAATTACTTTTTGGGTTTTCTTTTTCAGAAATTAGTTTTTAATTCAGTTTTTCATAATTAACTCAAAATAAATGCTAAAAATAATCAGAAAATTCCCAAAAAATTCTAGAAAATATATTTTATTATTTAGAACCTAAAATAAAAGTTTGTGATATTTTTCATTAAGTTTGGTACTAAAATAAATTCTTGAAAGACCTAAAAACTTAGGGTTACTAGTTTTTAATTAACAAAAAATTGTGGAAAAATCCTACTAGCCCCAAATTAACCTAAAAATAATATTTAAGCACGAATTTCAGGATACGGAGGTTACAGAAGGTATATATTAGGTTTTTCTAACCCTAAGTCAAATTATCAATAATCTAATACATAATATATCATCTAAAGGAAGAGAAAAAAGGAGGTAAGAGTGCCATTGCAATCTTGGAAAGGAGAAAGAAGGATTGGAGGCCGTTTCGGAGGAGGAGATTATTTTGGGTAATTTCTCATTGTCTTCTATCTTCATGGTGTGATCTATTTTCTATTTCTTAGTGTTGTGGTGATCTGTGTTGGATCGGGAGGAGCTTGTAGAGGGTGTATTCTCTTTATTCCATTAGTGGAGGTTCTTCAGGGTTGGACTCCGATCGTCCTGTGGTTTTTTTCGCAAAATTTTTTTACGTCAAAAATCTCTGTGTCTGCGATTTGTGTTTGGCATTTTTGGTTTGTGCGTTTTGTTCGGTTCTCTCGCATGTACTCTCTGGTTTGGGGAACGATTTTTGCAGTTTCGTTCCCAACAATTATACCCTCTACAAGCTCCTCACTGAACCAACATGGATCACCGCAACTCTTTGGAACAGAAAATAGATTACAACCACGAAAAAAAAGACAATAAGAAATACCCCAAATTGATCTCCTTCTCCGAAACGACCTCCAATCATTTTTTCTGCTCTCCAAAGTTGCAATGGCATTATTGCCACCTTTTTTCATCTCTTATTTTTTTTCTCATGTTGTTGTATATTGCATTAGCCTTTATATAAACCCTTGCATGAATTAGGGTTTCCATATAAAATCTATATATGGAAGCCAAAAATATTTATGAAAATCTAATTACATTCAATCATATATTTAATAAAAATTAAATCATAAATTAGCTTACCATAAATTGGAAATCCAATTATATGGAAAGTTAATATATGAAAGATCCAATCATAAATATATAATTAAAGTCAAAGATGAAAATCAAATATAATATTTGCTTACCATAAATGTTCTAATACATGACGTGCGGTGCACTTTTCGAACTTTTCTGACACACGGATGGCGCTCGTCGCACTCCGGAGTATTTACCGCATAGGTTGGGAACCCCACAAACTCCAAAAATATTTGGATTAGTATGACTAATAATATTATAAAATACCAACCCAAGTAATGAATTAATATGGATATGAACAATATGATTCACCTATCAGTTTAGTTTAAGTGATCCATTCATTGGGTCGACTCAAGAATTTGTTGTCACTATAATCAATTATAATAAGAGTTCCAATAGATCTATGTGTGTTTGAATATGAGTTTATTACACATCTCAAAATCAAATATACTAGTTTAAAATTTCAAGATTCATTAAGGCTAGTGATAAGGGCACTACACATTTTACTTGGGGCTAGCCCATTAGAATTTTACCAAATATTACAAGTTTGCCACTCCTAAAAGTTACTTAGGGCTAGCCCACACCAAGCTATATAAGTCAAAATAATTTCTATTCTAGGCTTTTCACCCTCACATAAAAAAACTCTCATTCTCCAAGTCTAAACCTAAATTTGGAAATTTGATAGTTGTGGTCCCAAGTGGAAGAGAATTTTGCTTTGATAATTGTCCAACGAATATTCTTCCGGTATGTCTTCGACAACATACGATGAATAAGTTTTATGATTGTCACAAAAAAATTTAGTTTTATTTGACTATTGTAGGAACCATGTATGAAAATATCTTCGATGACGAAGTCGGATCATGCAATCCATTAAATATGCACTCCGGTCGTTCCGAAGAACATGTCGGTTATTCCGAAGCATGTACGGTACATAAAACGATAACCCTATTTCGACAGTCATCGTGTAAGGACTGTATAAAATTAGACAGTCCTATATAAATATAGGACTGTCAATAATTCGACAGTTCTATATAAATACAGGACTATCATAATTTTGACAGTCCTATATAAATATAGGACTACCATAATTTCGACAGTCCTATATACTAAGTGGACGGTCAAAATAGTGTTAGTCCTGAATCTTAAAGACTGTAAATTATTTGAACTGCCAATTATGTAAAGTTATTAATTTTTATATTATTTTATATTGGTTATAGGACCAACCTTGTACAGATGTTGTGGTACATTCTGCTATTGGGGTTGATGTGGAGGATATATTCTCAACGGATATTCAATTTGTATCCCAGGAAGAAGCATTAGATTGGTGCAGAGAAGTTGAAAGATGACATAACATAGTAATTATCATTGCAAGATCCATTAGATCTCGGCCGAGCCAAAAATATGTAGAGCTGGTCTACGAAAGAGGAGGTGTGTTCAGGGAGCATTATAAAAAAAGGGTTTTGTTAAAAAAAATCCCTAAGAAAAACGTTGGGACGAGAAAATATGGTTGTCCATTTAAGGCATTGATTGTAAAAATAGAAGATGTGAAGTGGATAATCGAAGTTAAGAATGGAAGACACAATCATCCTATTCCATGGACACTTACGGGTCATGTCTACGTGGCACGGTTGAAGAAGGATGAGAGAAAGTTGGTTGAAGAATTGTTCCTTTTCGGAGTTGCACCAAAATAAATTTATTCTGCCGTGCGACAAAAAGAAGATGGAAACAAGTCTACCATGAGGACGATCTATAATAGTTTGGCCAGAGCAAAATATAATAGTATGAAATGAAGAATGGCGATGCAGCAAGTATTGAAGTTGCTTGGGGAGCATCACTACGTGATTTCATTTGGTCTATTGTTGATGTTCCTAAGGATGGCCATTATGGATATCATGCACTCGCAAGACAACTAGGCTATTCAGTTGAAGCAGGATGGAGACTGGTTAGGGAAGAGCTGTACGAGGAGTTGGAGTCTCGACTACCCTTCTATAGGAAGATACTCGGCGAAGAAATTATTGGAGATTTGGTGGCAAGCATACCTTGTATGAAAACAGTTACCGGACCAACCATTACATGGATGTCCCGCCTGCTACTTACGTATTCTCTAATAGGTATAAGATACCTATTGTAATTATCTCACAAGGCATTAACAATACTACTTTATTTCCAATGTGTGCTCCCCTGGCCGAACACGGAGTATCCAATCTATGTTCGATAGGGCTTGTCGGACAACACTTCATCATCCCAAGGTTGATCGTTCATTCTCCTATTCTGCCACCTTCTACGCTTTAGTATAAACATGCACCAGAGGAAGCAATCGCATGGACGATACCCTACACGGATGCAATAGTTGCCTATAAGAAGATGATGAAGATGGAGGATCCAAAAATTATGCCGAAGGACTACTTTGATATTCTAATCGATTGATACTGTATATAGAGCTGTATGTTGTGCAATAAACCATGTACGTTGAACTGTATATTGAACTGTATGTTGTGCACTGAATGAAATAAAACTAGAACTGTATATTGAACTATATATAGTACAATAAGTCAAAATATGTATAAAACTAGGACTGTCAAATTTTGGACAGTCCCACAAGTAATGAGGACTGTCAAGCTGTGAAACTAGGATAACATACAGTTCAATGAGAACTGTATGTGGTGTAAACTTAGTGTAAACTTAACCCACTGTCTCTGCTCATTTATAAGTGAAACTAGGACTGTCAGGATTTTGACAGTCCTACAAGAAACTAGGACTATCAAAATTTTGACAGTCTTAAACTTAACACACTGTCTCTGCTCATTTATAAGTGAAACTAGGACTGTCAGGATTTTGACAGTCCTACAAGAAACTAAGACTGTCAAAATTTTGACAGTCCTAAACTTAACCCACTGTCTCTGCTCATTTATATGTAAAACTAGGACTGTCAGGATTTTGACAGTCCCACAAGCAATGAGGATTGTCAAAATTTTAATGGTCCTAAATCTAACCCACTAAAAAAAAAATATAAAACTATGACTGTCAGGATTTTGACAGTCCTACAAGCTATATGGACTGTCAAAATTTTGATAGTCCTAATTTTAACCCACTGTCTCTGCAAAATCTTATATAAAACTAGTACTGTCAATTTTTGGACAGTCCTGATAGCTTTCAGGACTGTCCAGAATTTGACAGTCCAAGTTTTTAGCCCCTGCCTTATGTAGCAAACATAGAACACAAATTTTCGCAAATTGTAGCAGATTGTACCAAACTTAAAAAATTCACAAATTCATTCAAAGTACCATACAAGTCTCAATACACAAAGTCATGTTTCAATACATGTCTCAATACACAAATTCATGTCAAATTTTTAAACTTAAAACTTTTACATGTCTCAGTACACAAATTCATTAAAAGTTTTACAAGTCTTCAAACGGGGCCTAAACTTCATGCCGCCTCTTTGTACGTTGCTCTCTATTTTCCAAGAAAGTGAAATCTTGAGCGTTGTATATTTGTTGTAGCTCGTCATTGATTGCCATATAATTCGTACCCTGGCAACTTATGAGGCTTCTTCCTAACTTCTTCACTTTCCTAGCCTATTCATAAGAATTAAAAAAATTTGTTATGTTATAAACATTTACATATATCAAACTGAAAGTGAAGAAGTTGGCTCACCATCTTGACCAATGCAGTATACAAGACCGATTTGGCAGAAAGATCTGAAGGTACACGCACAATATCGCCTCCACGTTGGAACAAGGTACGTAGTCCGACACCAGCATAGTAGGCGAGGTAGTCGTCACTACATTCTGTCATATTTACTACTGCTTGCCGTTCGGTTTCTCTAATAACGTGGCATTGCCACTCGGTGAAGAAGTCCGAGACCCAGTTGAACGTCGCAGGAATATAGTTTAGCGGTTTGTACCTCGCGGAGTAGTTATCATTTTCAATGTGCGCTTCGGGACTGTTTGTACGTAGCCAAACTGACGGAGCACTCTATCAGGCATATAAGCCTCCTCAATTTTATGACAATTGATAAGACCGTGATATAATGCGACTGATTGCAATGGACGACTAGTCTATCGTAAATCACGATATGGATCCCAAATAATCTGCAACGCATAAAATTTAGCATAACGTCATTTAACATAACGTAATTTAGTCAATTATTACCAAACATTAAAAAATTAGGTCTCAATTCACCTCTTCTGTCGTCATATCTTCGAGTGCATTCCGTAAGACGGTCAATGTGTGTGGACGTTTGGCATCTTACTTAGTTGGCTTCCATCTGCACATTCTAGGAAGGTGCTCGTCATACCCTCGGTTTAGTTTAGCCCGCTGCAGGTGTAAAACCCCTAATTCTGAAATTCGTATTATTAATTATTTTATGATAATTATGAGCTAGATAGAAGAAATAGATTTTTATTTATTAATTACTTAAGGTGTTTGTGCATTTAGGGGATTTATGAAGCCATTATAAAAATTTTCTAAATTTATTCCATGTAGGAGACCCTTTGGACAGTTGCTAGCTTAGCCGTATTCACCAATATTATTTAAAGAATTTTTTATGAATATATGTGTATATATATAAATATTAGAATAGAAATTACTATTGGATCTCAACCCAAAACCCAAACCCGCATAGAAAATATCAACAGCAGCAAAAGCAAAAGCCAACTTTGCTTCCCTACTCTGCGCGTATGAGTCGTTCATTCCACCGCCTCTTAAACTCCATTATTACCAAACACCCCCAGCCAAAAACCAAGACCAAGAAAGAAAGGAAACCAACAGCAGCAATGGTTTTGGAAAAACCACCAAATAACTAAAAATATCCCGCACGTAAAACCGACTTCATTCCCTATATATATTTATGCAGTTCACCCCAAACCCTAACCACTTCTTTCCCTAAAAACATAAACACTGTTTTGGATGTGCACTATACAGAACTATAGCTCGGCAAGTATACCTTACCTTCGTACTATTATTTACATTCCTCATGTTGCCTGCATAATTTATTTTTTGCTTATTTAGTTTATTTATTACTAAATAAATTGTGCGTCCAAGGAAGCTTGGGTGCAACAACGATGTCGTCGTAGCATATTTTATTTATGAAAATTTGGACCTACTTTATGAGACCACCCCAGTATATTGGAGAATCATTAGGTTCATTGGCCGTGACACAGTTGTTGCACGAGTTGTGAGTCTCATATAGATTACGGACTGCGTGACAGGTCTGGCCTCCTGTACGTATTAGCCGTACGTTAGGGATGACTGCTGATAAAAACTTTGTATGCCAGTAGACCTGACAGTTATTTAGAGATTTTATCGTGTCATGTATGTGGCATGCTTAGAGCATGGGATGGAGAAAATAACAAGTAAGACATTTGGGCTCCTTTGCACTTTTCTTTTATGTAACCCGTACGCTCCACAGGAGATACGTGGTCATGATGACCCCTACTACCTGGCGGCCTCTGTCGTTCAAAAGACGACATGCTTTATAGGCCTCTGATTTTTTGAGAGAATCATGTCAATCCCATTATATGGCCAGATAGCCCACATGTTGGAAAGTTTTTCTCAAACTGCATTCACTTAGACGGTTAGGCGTCCCATTGGATGTTTATATTTCAGTACTTTATTGGCATGTTATTATGTATCTTGTTACGTCCCTCTGAGGACCTGGTCCTTTTTCAGATATGGATGAGCAGGAGTAACCACAGGAGTATGGACCTGGACCTGACGCTAGTTACCAGACTGAGGAGATCTTACCCTCGGAGTACTTGTGATTTATTATCACTGTTTAGAAATTTTGTTACTACTTCAGTATAGTCATTTTGTAGTGGACTGTTTCCACCCGACTACCAAACTTGATACTCTTCTTGATATTCAAATATTATTCAGCCCCTATTTCTACATATTATTGTGCTATGGATGAGATATAGATTCTGTGTGACTTGTTGTGACAGTATATTATCACTGGTGGATTGCATATTCATATACAGCGTACATATGTATATGATTTTGATATATTAGAGTTCGTACACATACGGCTGGGCGTGTTACGTATTCCTAGTCCTACATATTCTGGGACTGGGGCATGACATATTTTTGGTGGTGGCCCATGCAGGTCTTGAATATATTGTCTTGGTTACGTAACTGTACCAAAGAAGCCTACGTATAGGAATAGAGTATAACTCATCCATACTTGACTGAAAACTCATTTTTCCTTCCAACCATCCTATATTTAAGTTTACGCCAAAGACCCTTTACCCTTGTTGGCGTAAAAAGCCAAATGACTGTCTTGTTGAACCAAGCTATGATTGTCTACTTACGCTGTAGGAGATTACCTATTTTACGCTATAGTTATGCCAACTTTATACTGCAGTAATAAACAACTACTACCCACATTCCCTTAGTCTTCCTAATCTGCATATAACACGTTAAACAAGTCACGTAGGTAACTGTCCCTGCGTAAACTTGATGATTCCTGAATAAATAGATAACCAGCGTAGAGTAGCCTGAGTAGGCGTAAAATATAAAGATGGGGATAAGCGTATTTGTCATGATCTTAGTTTCCCAGACATAACCAGTTAGAACCGAATCTCGTGCATTAAATGCAGAGATATGCCTCGAGCCCTGTGCAGAAACAGCTTTTTGACATAAGTGTCTAATTTTGTCTTATCTTGAGCGTAAAACCCATTCCTGTAGATAGCGTATTCAGAAACCTCAACTATTCTTCCCCTTGGAAGCGTAAAAATAACTTGTATTAAATATGTCACTAAACGACAACCTGGGTCTCTGTGCAAATCATCATCCCAGCCGTCCTCTCGATCATCATGAAGTACTTTTATCATATGTCAGGATCACTGATTTGACTGACAAACTCACACGACTTTACGCTGCAACATATGCTAGACCTTACGCACAGACCTTTCGCGCAAGCTTTACGCATAAAATGTAGCAAGACTTTACGGACAGAACTTTTACACAGGCATATTTTACGCATCATATCTTTTACACAGCCAATCTTTTACGCGCAGACTCTACGCACAAAAACTTTACGCAGATTTTTTACCCAGACAACTCTGAAACCCTATTTTACGCCAGAAAGCTTGAAACTTTGTGTTACGCAGATGTTTGTGGTATTAAACGAAAGGAATGAAATTGTATTTCAATGACGGGGTTTATACGAAACCCGCGCCCTTCTGTTTACAAACAAACTTGTATAATGTAATCCTATACGAGGATGTGGGAGTACAATTTATTTAATCTGGGTATAAATTACTATAGGTGTCTGATCTGCGGTCGATCACTTTAGCCCTTGGACCACACGATGTTGAAGAAGTGCCGTGGAAGACAGGTAGCAGCTTCGAAGGTTGCAGAAGAGGTTGGACGCACGAGGCCAAGGTCGTCGATCCCTGCTCTTTGCCTGCTCTCCGGGCTCTCTCTCTCTCTCCCTCTCTCTCTCTCCCTCTCTCTTTCTCTCTCTCTCTCTCCTTGGACGATAATTCTCTCCTGGATGATAATTCTCTCTCCTGGATGATAATTCTTTTTTTTTCGCCCCTTTTTCCCCATTGATAGGGGTCTCTATTTATAGAGTTTTGGTGACAGTGACCACTCCGTCGGTGTAAAAACCGAGGAGTGGGAAGTACAACACCCTTTTACACAACGGTTAAAGTAACCAATGCCTGCGTATGGATGATCTTTTGAATGAGCGTATGACACGGGTCCAACTAAGGGAACACAACGCGTACTATTGCTACGAAGATCACGGCGTAAGAGCCACGCAGGTAGGTATCCCGTGTGTAGAAACGGTTGGCGTAGAAGCCAAATGACTGTCACCCTGGCACAGAGGCCAGATAGGCATAGAAGCCGAATAGGCGTAGAAGCCGGATAGGCGTAGAAGCCGGATAGGCGTTGAAGCCGGGTAGGCGTAGGAGCCGGAGAGGCGTTAAAAGCCGGATAGGCGTAGGAGCCGGAGAGGCGTTGAAGCCGGATAGGCGTAGGAGCCGGAGAGGCGTTGAGAGCCGGATATGCGTAGGAGCCGGAGAGACGTTGAAAGCCGGATAGGCGTTGAAGCCGGAGAGGCGTTGAAAGCCAGATAGGCGTTGAAGCCGGAGAGGCGTTGAAGCCGGAGAGGCGTTTGAGAGCCGAAGAGGCATTGAGAGCCGAAGAGGCGTTGAGAGCCGAAGGGGCGCAGGTCTTGAATGGGCGTAGAAGCCGCTGCGTACCGTGCCCGAGTGCTGACGTGGACGTCTTAGCCGGAATCACGGCTTTCGAAGATGTAATCAAATCTTCTACAGAGATTTGCCATCATCCTGTGCATTAAATGCGAAGACGTGTTTCGAAGGTCTGCAGCCCTTCTGTGCATCCGTTGCAGAGACGTGCCTTGACTGAACCTGTCACCGCTCCGTGCAATTAGACGTAGAGACGTGCCTCGAGCCCCGTACGATGTGCAGCTTTTGACGTGGCAGGCGGTTTGTCTACTGCGGAGCGTAAACCGGCTTATGCCTGCCTGTGTAAAACAATGCAGCGTATCCCTCTGTGCGCAAAAGAGCGGTTTATGCTGAGGGGACGTCAGTAAACGACGGTTCGGTGGTATCTTAACCCAATCCTCTGCATTAAATGCAGGGATCCGCCATCATACTGTGGTGTGTGTCCCGAGGGGTCTGTGCCTGTTTCCAGCCGTCGTCTGGGTCGTCGTGCAGCACTTTTTGTCAGGAGTCAGAGGCCAGGTTCACTGCGTGACTTGACAGGTTCATTTCGGGGAAGACGAAGCGTTCCTCGTACGCTATTTTAACGCTGCTTTGAGAGCGACTGAGTTTTTACGCCCTGGAGGTGATGGGAGGGGTCCCGTCTACGCCGAAGCAGTTTTGGACGCGCTGCACCCTTGAGCTCTTACGCCTGATGGCACTGAAGGCCTTTGCGCTGCTCTGTATCAATACGCCGCGTAGCTTTTGCCAGCGTATTTTTCATGCTTCTACAAGACCCCCTTCAAAGCTTTTAAATTCCTTGGAATTTGAAACGCTTTGAATGAAGCATGAATGGCCCCTCGTGACTCGAAACATTTCTGAATGGAGCGTTGAAACGGTCGGTGCGGCCTTTATGGCAGATTTATTGGGGACCGCTGTGATCTCTTTTGCCTATAAAAAGGCGGGGGGGTTAACCTGTTTCCCCATATTCCCATCACCATGCTAAAATGATCGCCGGAGTTCGTCGGGTCGATCTGAGGAAGAAGGAGATCATGTTCTTCCAGCATATTGGGAGCCGAAAAAGACGGCGTCTTCGAGCAAGTGTCCACTGCAGCGATGGATCATGGAAGGATATCTTAGCCTCCCTTGCTCGGGATAATCAGCAACTTTGTATGGCGTTGCACCAGGGGAGAGGAAGGGCCGCAATAGACCATGCCGCCTGCAAGCGGCGTCTTCTTCCGTTGTCTCCGGGGACGAGAGTAGATAGACTGGCTCCGTCCGGGATCGAGTTGGGAGAAATATCCCAATGCGATCTGTCATGGCGTTGGAGGCAGGAAAGCAGTGTGCTATCTGCCTTCTGTTGGAGTATGGGTCTGTGCCCATTTTGTATCCTCCCGCCACTATCATCTTCTTTGTTCATGGCTGCGGTAGCCGATGAACTGCTGGAGAAGATGGATGAAGAATTGATGCCCAGCGAGAACCTGTCAGTACAGCTTCTGGGCAATCTTCAGACGATGATGAGGAAACCTCTAATAGAGGCGTTTTCCCTCATATGTAACCATGAAAAGTAAAGAAAAAATCCTGTAGACAGGATTTCTCTCATATGTAATCATGATTTTTAATCTTCAATAAAGTCGTCTTTTCTTCATATGATCACTTGCCATACGTTGCTGTGAAGTCTGAATGTGTGCAGCTTCGACATGTCTGATACTTTACGCGACCCTGTATAGAGAGTACTAGGTTCTGTCCTGTTCTTTACGTGCAGCGGATAGTGCATAGAGCGCTGCTTTAGCATTTTGAACACTTAGAACTGTCCTGTTACTAGGACTAAGGAACCGCGTAGAGTTCTGAACTGCTGCTTCTGATGAGCAGAGCTTTGTTCAGTCTTCGTCTTCAAGAATGATCTCTCGGAACTCCCTTGAAACAGGGTCGAGGATTCTGGCTGAGCTTTGTCATCTTTGACAGACGAGATGTTCAGACTGGAGTCTGGATGAACCTCCAATTTTGGGACCCGAAAAGAGTAATTTCTTAATGGTTGTACTCTGTCCGTTTCGGGTACTTGGGGTCAAGAACGAGTATCTTCTGTGTGAACTCTTTGCACTTGACCGGGTCGGGGACTATTTTGGATAAGCGGAAAGTCGCGGAGTACGAAATCCTCAGCCTGTAGCGTCTGGGCGTAAAATACCGTTGAGCGCGAAGTCGTAGACTTGTGGTTCCTGAGCGTGAAGTCGTAGGTTTGTCGCCTCTCGAGCGTAAAAGCTACCGAGCACAAAGGCATCCGGGCGAGAAAAACCATAGACTTATAGCTGCTTGAACGTAAAGCCGTAGAATCGTTGCTGTTGAGTGTAGAAAGCTCCTTTAGCGTAGGACTTGTGGATCTGTAGCTCCTGAAAAGAGAATTTCTTCGAGCGTGAAGTTCTGCGGATCTGTTGCTTCTGAGCGTAAACTGAGCGCCACCGAGCGTGAGATCATCGATTTGGTATCTGCTGAGCGTAAAGCCGTAGGTTTGTCGCCTCTCGAGCGTAAAAGCTACCGAGCGCAAAGGCATCCGGGCGAGAAAAACCATAGACTTGTAGCTTGCGAGCGTAAAATCGTAGATCTGTTGCTGTCGAGCGTAGAAAGCTCCTTTAGCGTAGAACTGCTGAACTGTCTTGCGCGAAGAATTTTTCGAATTCGCTGACTGTCCGTCTTTCGAGGGTAGTAGGTTGACGTAGCACCCAATCATATCCGACTATTAATGCGAGACTTGGTTAGGGTCTCGAGGAGTCCGTCCGAGGATTCGAGGAGTCGATCCGGACTCTATATATATCCCAAGCTTTTGGAGAGAGAAACTTTTCATCCGTCTTCTGCGAACGAGAGTTCTTGATTGTTCGAGCTTTTCTCCTTCATTCCTTCTCTGAGCACTTCGAGCTTTC
This sequence comes from Iris macrosiphon, assembly GCA_036927795.1. Classification (NCBI taxonomy): domain Eukaryota; kingdom Viridiplantae; phylum Streptophyta; class Magnoliopsida; order Asparagales; family Iridaceae; genus Iris; species Iris macrosiphon. Next base: position 13,333,347 of record JAYESA010000020.1, on the reverse strand, counting down.
AGAAATGGCGACGAAACAAACCTCCTCCGCTAAGGGAAAGAGCATAGGTTCTTCTTCTTCTCCCACTGCCCCAGCGAGGGAGTCTTCGGTCGGGCAAGGTGGACTTCCTTCCGAAAGTATCCCGCCGACGGGCAGCGCACCCGGTCTGAGAGGTAGATCCTTTGGGGTGACAAGAATAATGAAAATCCTTCGCACACGTTGAACGTGACCGCGCTAGGTCGCCTTCTGTGCTGATAGCCTCTTCTGAGAAAGATGATGCACGGAGGCGTTTTCATCTTTTACGCCCACATTTCTCGTGTGCTAGCGTAAAGGCGCCATATTTTCGTAGTTTCGAGCGTAAAAGCTCTGGCTACCGAAAACTGGCGTATGTCGTAAAATAAGTATTTTACGTTTGTGGAGGGGACTCCCGGCGTATAATAACCGAATTCGTACAATCCTGGCGTAGAGCAAGTTTGTCGTTTTTTTGGTTTTGTGTGTTTGTGCAAGATTTTGTAATGACATACTTTCTTTGCACCTTTGTAGTTAACCTGGGTGAGTCTCCGCTGACCGAGGTGATGGGTTCCTCCGCCGGGATGCTGCACTCGAACTACCTGGGGGACTTGTCCCATGTGGCATTTCCCCTCTCCGGATCCCAGTATCCTGAGGGAAGGGGATTTTTGTTGGCGGCTCAGGGTGAGCGGGCACTGCTGAGTATGATCAATGGGGAGCCCCTGACGTATGTAGACGGAGAGCGGTACATAAAGTCGGCTTTCCTTTTCGGGGACATGATCGACAAGCGGTCCCAGACGAAGCCTAAGAGGGAACCTTGGGTCTTTGCTGTCGAGAGCTAGGTTCAATGCCAGCCGGCTCCTCTTATCCCCAGCAGAGTCGCCATCTTGTTTGTGGTATTAAACGAAAGGAATGAAATTGTATTTCAATGACGGGGTTTATGCGAAACCCGCACCCTTCTGTTTACAAACAAACTTGTACAATGTAATCCTATACGAGGATGTGGGAGTACAATTTATTTAATCTGGGTATAAATTGCTATAGGTGTCTGATCTGCGGTCGATCACTTTAGACCTTGGACCACACGATGTTGAAGAAGTGCCGTGGAAGACAGGTAGCAGCTTCGAAGGTTGCAGAAGAGGTTGGACGCACGAGGCCAAGGTCGTCGATCCCTGCTCTTTGCCTGCTCTCCGGGCTCTCTCTCTCTCTCTCTCTCTCTCTCTCCCTCTCTCTTTCTCTCTCTCTCTCTCCTTGGACGATAATTCTCTCCTGGATGATAATTCTCTCTCCTGGATGATAATTCTTTTTTTTCGCCCCTTTTCCCCATTGATAGGGGTCTCTATTTATAGAGTTTTGGTGACAGTGACCACTCCGTCGGTGTAAAAACCGAGGAGTGGGAAGTACAACACCCTTTTACACAACGGTTAAAGTAACCAATGCCTGCGTATGGATGATCTTTTGAATGAGCGTATGACGCGGGTCCAACTAAGGGAACACAACGCGTACTATTGCTACGAAGATCACGGCGTAAGAGCCACGCAGGTAGGTATCCCGTGTGTAGAAACGGTTGGCGTAGAAGCCAAATGACTGTCACCCTGGCACAGAGGCCAGATGGGCATAGAAGCCGGATAGGCGTAGAAGCCGGATAGGCGTTGAAGCCGGGTAGGCGTAGGAGCCGGAGAGGCGTTGAAGCCGGATAGGCGTAGGAGCCGGAGAGGCGTTGAAGCCAGAGAGGCGTTGAAAGCCGGATAGGCGTTGAAGCCGGAGAGGCGTTGAAGCCGAAGAGGCGTTGAGAGCCGAAGACGCCGAAGGGGCGTTGAGAGCCGAAGGGACGTTGAGAGCCGAAGAGGCGTTGAGAGCCGAAGGGGCGCAGGCCTTGAATGGGCGTAGAAGCCGCTGCGTACCGTGCCCGAGTGCTGACGTGGACGTCTTGGCCGGAATCACGGCTTTCGAAGATGTAATCAAATCTTCTACAGAGATTTGCCATCATCCTGTGCATTAAATGTGAAGACGTGTTTCGAAGGTCTACAGCCCTTCTGTGCATCCGTTGCAGAGACGTGCCTTGACTGAACCTGTCACCGCTCCGTGCAATTAGACGTAGAGATGTACCTCGAGCCCCGTACGATGTGCAGCTTTTGATGTGGCAGGCGGTTTGTCTACTGCGGAGCGTAAACCGGCTTATGCCTGCCTGTGTAAAACAATGCAGCGTATCCCTCTGTGCGCAAAAGAGCGGTTTATGCTGAGGGGACGTCAGTAAACGATGGTTCGGTGGTATCTTAACCCAATCCTCTGCATTAAATGCAGGGATCCGCCATCATACTGTGGTGTGCGTCCCGAGGGGTCTGTGCCTGTTTCCAGCCGTCGTCTGGGTCACCGTGCAGCACTTTTTGTCAGGAGTCAGAGGCCAGGTACACTGCGTGACTTGACAGGTTCATTTCGGGGAAGACGAAGCGTTCCTCGTACGCTATTTTAACGCTGCTTTGAGAGAGGCTGAGTTTTTACGCCCTGGAGGCGATGGGGGGGTCCCGTCTACGCCGAAGCGGTTTTGGACGTGCTGCACCCTTGAGCTCTTACGCCTGATGGCACTGAAGGCCTTTGCTTGCGTTGCTCTGTATCAATACGCCGCGTAGCTTTTGCCAGCGTATTTTTCATGCTTCTACAAGACCCCCTTCAAAGCTTTTAAATTCCTTGGAATTTGAAACGCTTTGAATGAAGCATGAATGGCCCCTCGTGACTCGAAACGTTTCTGAATGGAGCGTTGAAACAGTCGGTGCGGCCTTTATGGCGGATTTATTGGGGACCGCTGTGATCTCTTTTGCCTATAAAAAGGCGGGGGGTTAACCTGTTTCCCCATATTCCCATCACCATGCTAAAATGATCGCCGGAGTTCGTCGGGTCGATCTGAGGAAGAAGGAGATCATGTTCTTCCAGCATGTTGGGAGCCGAAAAAGACGGCGTCTTCGAGCAAGTATCCACTGCAGCGATGGATCATGGAAGGATATCTTAGCCTCCCTTGCTCGGGATAATCAGCAACTTTGTATGGCGTTGCGTCTGGCGAGAGGATCGGTCGTTCTTGACCGTGCTGCCTATAACTGGCGCCTTCTCCTCTTATGAAGACCGGAATCCAGACCTCATCCCGAGCAGAGTCGCCATCTTGTTTATGGTATTAAACGAAAGGAATGAAATTGTATTTCAATGACGGGGTTTATGCGAAACCCGCGCCCTTCTGTTTACAAACAAACTTGTACAATATAATCCTATACGAGGATGTGGGAGTACAATTTATTTAATCTGGGTATAAATTGCTATAGGTGTCTGATCTGCGGTCGATCACTTTAGCCCTTGGACCACACGATGTTGAAGAAGTGCCGTGGAAGACAGGTAGAAGCTTCGAAGATTGCAGAAGAGGTTGGACGCACGAGGCCAAGGTCGTCGATCCCTGCTCTTTGCCTGCTTTCCGGGCTCTCTCTCTCTCTCTCTCCCTCTTTCTTTCTCTCTCTCTCTCCTTGGACGATAATTCTCTCCTGGATGATAATTCTCTCTCCTGGATGATAATTCTTTTTTTTTGCCCATTTTTCCCCATTGATAGGGGTCTCTATTTATAGAGTTTTGGTGACAGTGACCACTCCGTCGGTGTAAAAACCGAGGAGTGGGAAGTACAACACCCTTTTACACAACGGTTAAAGTAACCAATGCCTGCGTATGGATGATCTTTTGAATGAGCGTATGACGCGGGCCCAACTAAGGGAACACAACGCGTACTATTGCTACGAAGATCACGGCGTAAGAGCCACGCAGGTAGGTATCCCGTGTGTAGAAACGGTTGGCGTAGAAGCCAAATGACTGTCACCCTGGCACAGAGGCCAGATAGGCATAGAAGCCGAATAGGCGTAGAAGCCGGATAGGCGTAGAAGCCGGATAGGCGTTGAAGCCGGGTAGGCATAGGAGCCGGAGAGGCGTTGAAGCCGGATAGGCGTAGGAGCCGGAGAGGCGTTGAGAGCCGGATAGGCGTAGGAGTCGGAGAGGCGTTGAAAGCCGGATAGGCGTTGAAGTCGGAGAGGCGTTGAAAGCCGGATAGGCGTTGAAGCCGGAGAGGCGTTGAAGCCGGAGAGGCGTTTGAGAGCCGAAGAGGCGTTGAGAGCCGAAGGGGCGCAGGTCTTGAATGGGCGTAGAAGCCGCTGCGTACCGTGCCCGAGTGCTGACGTGGACGTCTTAGCCGGAATCACGGCTTTCGAAGATGTAATCAAATCTTCTACAGAGATTTGCCATCATCCTGTGCATTAAATGCGAAGACGTATTTCGAAGGTCTGCAGCCCTTCTGTGCATCCGTTGCAGAGACGTGTCTTGACTGAACCTGTCACCGCTCCGTGCAATTAGACGTAGAGACGTGCCTCGAGCCCCGTACGATGTGCAGCTTTTGACGTGGCAGGCGGTTTGTCTACTGCGGAGCGTAAACCGGCTTATGCTTGCCTGTGTAAAACAATGCAGCGTATCCCTCTGTGCGCAAAAGAGCGGTTTATGCTGAGGGGACGTCAGTAAACGACGGTTCGGTGGTATCTTAACCCAATCCTCTGCATTAAATGCAGGGATCCGCCATCATACTGTGGTGTGCGTCCCGAGGGGTCTGTGCCTGTTTCCAGCCGTCGTCTGGGTCGCTGTGCAGCACTTTTTGTCAGGAGTCAGAGGCCAGGTTCACTGCGTGACTTGACAGGTTCATTTCGGGGAAGACGAAGCGTTCCTCGTACGCTATTTTAACGCTGCTTTGAGAGCGGCTGAGTTTTTACGCCCTGGAGGCGATGGGGGGGGTCCCGTCTACGCCGAAGCGGTTTTGGACGTGCTGCACCCTTGAGCTCTTACGCCTGATGGCACTGAAGGCCTTTGTGCTGCTCTGTATCAATACGCCGCGTAGCTTTTGCCAGCGTATTTTTCATGCTTCTACAGCAGACAGTTTTGAATCTCTACTTTACACCAAATTTCTGCTTTACGCAGACAATTCTGAAACCATGTTTTATGCCGACTGTTTTGAAAACCCTGGTTTACGCGGACAACTCTGAAGCTCTACGTTACGCTTCTCTATTTTTACGCGGACAACCCTGAGACTATACTTTACGCCAAACTATCCTGAAGCTCTGCTTTACGCAGGAAGCTTATCAAACTATTTTACGCAAGCAACCTTGAAGCCCTGTTTTACGCAGGAAGAGACTTCAGGTATGTTAGGGTTTTAACTGTAACATACGCGAATAATTCCCCATCGTATTTTATGATTCTATATCCTACTTTAATGCTTGCATCCTTTTTGATTTCTGTACTTCTTCTAAATTATTGTACATCACCTGCAGAGAGATGTATATGCAAAATGGATGTACTATCACTGAAGATGATACAACTCCTGGAGTCAATAATCAGACTCAAGGGGAGACCCCAACCATCCCTAGACTTCCAGGACCTGATGGACAGATACACAATCCAGTTCCATCTGATCTTCCCGTTCCACCTAATGGGAACCTTCCAGTCTTCTCGATACCGCAGGATGGCCAGACACAACTGTTCCAATTCTTCCAGATAATAATGCAGGAACAACGACAACAGGCCACCACCCTAGCTGCAGAACAGAGGCAGCAAGCAGCAGAACAAAGATAAGAGTTCCTAGCAGCTCTTGAAAGGATGGCTGTAAGAACTACTGTACCAGCCCAAGCACTAGCTCTAGTACCTCGAGACAGAGTTGGTTTAGTAAAAGACTTTATACAGATGGGTCTGAGGCCGTACAAGGGCACTGAGAGTCCAGAAGAAACTACCAACTGGATCACTCACACTCGGAAGTTAATAGAGGCATCCCAGCTACCTGTAGACCTATGGATGACAGGTGTAAGGACGCTTCTTGATGGTAATGTTCATCACTGGTGGGAATCCATGGAACGCCAGTTGGGCTCATACCAGACTTGGGAGCAGTTCTTGGAGTGCTTTGAAAGGAAGGACTTTCCGGACACCGTCAGAGATGCATTGTACGAACAGTTCCTCCACCTGGAGCAGGGGAATAGAACAGTTGATGAGTACGATGCTGAATTTAGTTGCCTTAGTAAATATGGCGCTGCCCTAATACCTGATGACTTGGCTAGAGCTAAGAGATTCTGTCACGCCCCAGTCCCAATATACGTAGGACCAGGATACGTAATCATGCCAGCCGTATGAATATGGCACTCCAATATATGGAAACCATAACACACGTACGCTGTAATATGAATAACAATATCCACAGTGGTATAAATCTATCACAAATCATATGGTATAATCTAATCTCATCCACAGAATCATATATAAGGACATAATCAATAACCAGCACTAGATCTCAATGTAAAGCACCTAAAGGGGGTAGTCGGATGGAAACAAATCCACTACCGGACTAGAATGAGGAATAAACAAGATACATACAATATAAATACAACCTCTAACAATCACGAGGCTCGAAGAGAACTCCTCGGAACGTACGCAACCAGTCCGGATCCGCGCTCCTGCAATACTCATGAACAGATACACCTGGCAGAGAACCAGGTCCTCAGAGGGACATAACAAGAATACTTAAACACATGCCATAAAGTACTGAAATAAATATCCAATGGGTGACCTAACCATCTAAGTGAAATGCACTTTGAGGACAACTTGAGTATATGGGAAAGTGTAGGCTAGACATATGCTGACGTAATTCACCAGTCGTGACAACTGGCTAATATATGCCACACATGCCCCCATAGGAGGGCGCTCAGTAATAACGTCCATCTCCGAAGAGCATGGCATCTGTATAATATAACGTCCATATCACCCCGTAGAGTGTGGCATCAGTGTAGTATATATCGTCCATATCACCCCGAAGAGTGTGGCATCAGTGTAGTATATATCGTCCATATCACTCCGTCGAGTGTGGCATCAGTGTAAAGGAAGTGGGGTGTCCCATACGCCTACAAGTTGTCCTCCCCGCCCAATGATCTAAGCATGTTGTATCCACAACACGCGTCATAGTCTATCACTAGAACAGTAGCCCATCCTTACAACCAAACAAGGACAAGGATCGGGCCATTGTATCATGACAGTCTATGCTCCACCTACTAATAACTGCTAAGTCTTCTAACATGCATCACTATTAGCAGTTATACCCTATCCGTCGCACGCCTACACGTACAGGTGGCCAACCACATACGCAGGACCGTGCCCTATATGAGACTCACAACACGTGTACGAAAATGTGTCAAGGCCTGGGAGTCATACCAATAACTCCACACTTTAGGTGGGTCCACTAGACACTAGGTTAGACACTATCCTAACGTCAACGCATCCGTTGACTGCACCCGAGTCTCTCTCGGACGCGCACAATTTAAGATAATAAACATGCATCTAATGTACAGAATTTAAACAGTATAACAAAGGCAAGGTATACTTGCCTGGCAAGAAACTGCAAAATGTCACGTCTAGATGTCCAATACACAGGACCAGAAGCTATGGCCTCAGAACAAATATCTCCGGATGCTGAAATAAATATCACCAACGTTTCTAGAATGAGCAAAATAGCTAAAAAGCACTTCCCTTTCGTCCAATTTGGACACAGGAGCAAAACGGTAATTTCGGGCAAAAGTGGGGTCCACGTGTGGCCCACTTTGCACCGAAAAGCGTGTCGAGGGTAACAGTCTCTAAATGGGACAAACTATAGGTCAAACAACTCTAGATGTCAATACGAACCCAACGGTATGTCCAAATTTAGATTCCGATGAGCCGAACAAAATTTTGTCCAAAAAGTCAACTGTGGGGCCCGCCAATTGGCGATCTGGTCAACCATCTCAGAAATGCGTGAAATTTGGGTCACAGGACCAGCGCGTTACCACGAGTCCAGTGGCACAAGTTTCGTCACAATCTAACAAGCGTGCACAAAATACTCGCGAGTTCCACAAAAGTGACGACACGAAATGTGTCCGCGGATACGGCCTGATTTCGGCGCGCACACGCGTCCGAATCAGTCCCCACGAATTTTCACGTGTCCCGTTATGCTGCGTGCACCATTCGGTACACTTGGCACACGGCGGGGCGGTCCCGTTTGGCGGGGCGCGCTCCGATCTCCAACTTTTGGAAAACCGGAAAAAGTGGGTGCGCGCAGTTTTGTGACGAATATAATTCTGTCCACAGCGACTAATAGCACAAAGTTATGATACAGAAAATAAACTAGGTCATGTAATCTACAGGTATCAAAAAGAATCACCAAATTCGGATCTCTGTGGTGGGAGATACGAACTCGGCAATATGGGTGGTCAATCTGGAATTCTGCGATTGCAGAATTCTGTCTGCTCGCGCTGACTTGGGCGCTATTTTTCACCTAGGGACACACGTTTTCCGAGGTTGACTATAAAACAAATATTGGAGAGGGTTGAGGGAAGATCATACCTATGAAAACGGAACAGCGTTTGGTCGAGCGAGTCGACGGAAAATTACGCCGGAGCGAAGGTGCTTCGAGTGGGAAACTGTAGTTCGCGAGGTCGGCGTCGACGGGATGGTTGGATGGCTTGGTGGGGCTTCTCTGGCTGCGGTGACGGCTCTTAGATGGGAAGAGGAGGTCTGGAAATAGGTTAGGATTTTAGAGAGCTATTATATATATATTATATATTATATATATTAAGAGAGAGAGAGGGGAAGTGGGTTGGAATATGCGGGTTAATGAAAATAAAAGAAAGAGTGGGCGGTCGCGTGAATAGGGGTCAAATGGCTGGGTTAATGAATAGGGAGGGCGGTCAGCAGCATCTTGCTGCAGAAAGTTCCAAGGGAACTTAGCATATTAAGTAGTAGCCTATATATATATTATTATTGTTATTATTATTAGTATTATTATTATATTCTAATTAGTATTATTTAATTCTATTCTTTTCTTTTCTTTATTTATAAAATATATATACGTATATATATATTTGTATATACATATATATATATATATATATACTCATAAGAAAATTTATAGAATAGGGTATTGCACATCGTTAGGCTAGCAACTGCTCAAGGGGTCTCCTACATGGAATAAATTCCGAAAAATTTCTGATGGTCCCATAAGTCCTCTAAGTGCCCGAACACCTAACATAAAAAAATTATTAAAAATCTATTTCTCCTATTTAGACCTAATTACTACAATTTAATTAATAATTAATAAATAAAGGGTTTATACGATTTTCTAGGAAGGGGGTTTTACAGATTCCATCGTGGACTGAATCAGGAGCTCCAACACTACACAAGCTCACAGTCCCGGATCTCTTATGCCGAGCTACTAACAGAAGCCATATTACAAGAAACCATCAGCCGAAGGTAAGAAGGACAGCTGAGGACGCAACGAGGAACTACAAGGATACAACAAGGATCAGCAAGAACTAAACAAGGAGGACCTATCCGACGACCCTTAGCTCAGCAACAACAGTACCAGCACCGAGACGGACCATACCAGATCCCAGATAAGCCCCACTGCAATTATTGTGGAAAACACGGACATATTATGAGGGACTGTCGGACTCGCTTAGGACAATGTATGAGATGTGGATCCGGACATCATATGATAAAAGACTGTCCTATACAACAAGCATTGACACTCCCACCGCCAGCACAGAGGCTAGCGCTTCCAGAACCAAGGCCAGCTCAACAAACGATGAGACCAGGAGCACCTCGACCTCCAACAGCAGGGGGATTTCAGCAAAGACCACCCTTACATGCACAAGAAGATCAATTAGCAAGGACCAGACAGGAACAACCCCAGAGGAATGGGCAAGATTTTGCAATGGAAGTGGATGACATAGATCAGGAGATTGATGTCATAGCAGGTATCACTCTTGCCTTTACTTTTCCTGCCGTGACATTATTTGATACGGGAGCCACCCACTCATTCATATCATCTAGCTTTATTGCCAAACACAACATTACCTCTACACCTTTATCTAGTCATGTTAGAATTCTTACCGGGGGAGGAGTTGTACCTGTTAATAGAATTTATAGAATGTATCCTATAGTAATACGGGACAGAGAAATGAATGCCCGACTCTTAGTCCTTCCTATGCCAACTTTTGACATTGTACTTGGAATGGACTGGCTGAGTAAGTACCACGCTTTCTTCGATTGCTTTGGAGAAAGCATTCTTTTCAAAGAACCAGGCCAGCCTGAACTTGAGTTTGCACGAGGATCCACAGAAATTCTTGATGGTATGCAACTCGCAATGGACGACGTTTTTTATCACCCCATTATTTCAGAATTTTAAGACATCTTTCCAGAAGAATTACCAGGACTACCCCCAGATAGAGACGTAGAATTTTTAAGTAAATTAACACCGGAAGAAGCACCCATAGCATCACATGTTTATAGACTGGCAAAGAAGGAGATGGATGAACTAAAGACACAGTTAAAAGAACTAGAAGAGAAAGGCTTCGTCCGACCAAGTGCATCACCCTAGAGAGCACCAGTGTTGTTTGTACCAAAGCAGGATGGGTCAGTGCGTATGTGCATTGACTATAGAGCCTTGAATGCAGTAACAGTGAAGAATAAATATCCACTACCACGTATTGATGACTTATTTGATCATCTTAGTGGAGCCAAGGTATTCTCGAAGATAGATTTGAGATCGGGATATCACCAGGTAAAAGTAAGGAAGGAGGATATTCCAAAGACCGTATTTCGGACGAGATATGGGCACTACGAGTTCTTGGTCATGCCATTTGGATTGACCAATGCTCCAGCTATCTTTATGGACTTAATGAATCGAGTCTTCCATCAGTATTTGGACCAGTTCATGATCATCTTTATCTATGACATACTTGTCTATTCAAAGAACCACGAGGAGCACGAGAAGCACCTGCGAATTATTCTAGAAACCTTGAGAAGAGAGCAATTGTATGCAAAGCTCCATAAATATGAATTCTTTTTGGACAGAGTCACATTTCTTGGACATGTTGTTACAGGAGATGGTATTTCTGTTGATCTAGAAAAGATCTCGGCAGTCGAGACATGGCCAGTCCCTAAATCAGCAGCGGAGGTGAGAAGTTTCCTTGGACTTGCGAGATATTACCGACGGTTCGTGGAGAACTTCTCAAGAATAGCAACACCTATGACTCGGTTAACTTGCAAAGATCAAGAGTTCATATGGACCAACGAGTGTCAAGCCGCTTTCGAGGAATTGAAGAAGCAACTGACTTCAGCACCAATATTGACTATTCTATCAGGATCAGGAGGCTATGTGATATACAGTAACGTATCAGAAAAAGGTTTGGGATGCGTATTAATGCAGCATAGCAAGATGATTGCATATGCATCTAGGCAATTACGAGTACATGATAAGAATTATCCAACTCACGACTTGGAACTTGCAGCAGTTGTATTTGCTCTGAAGTTATGGAGACATTACTTATATGGGGAACGAGTGGAAATATATACCGACCACAAAAGCCTCAAGTATGTATTCACATAGAAGGAGTTAAATATGAGGCAACGTCGATGGCTCGAGTTGATGAAAGATTTTGAGATATAGCTACATTATCACCCAGGCAAGGCTAACATTGTAGCAGATGCATTAATCCGGAAACCAGTAGCTTACTTCTTGACAACACAGAAGGAATTATTGAAGGACTTGTAAGGTCTTGACATTGAAGTAATATTACCTGGAACAAACGGGACGCTAGCCAACTTGCAAGTACAATCATCACTAGTAGAAAGAATCAAGGCAGCATTGCCTACCGATGCCAGATTCAGAAGATTAAAGGAAAAGACAGAAGCCGAAGAGCAAACAGGACTGCATATTCATAATGACGGGATATTACGATGTGGTAATCGTCTCTATGTTACCAATAGAGAAATTCGACAAGAGCTGATGACAGAAGCTCATAGTTTAATATATTCTATTCATCCTGGGGGCACCAAAATGTATCGTGATTTACGACAACACTTTTGGTGGCATGAAATGAAAAGAGAGATAGCTCGCTTTGTAGCTAAATGTTTGGTATGTCAGCAAGTAAAGGTGGAGCACCAGAGAACAGCTGGGTATTTTCAACCACTCCCGATTCCAGAGTGGAAGTGGGAGCACATCACTATGGACTTCGTCACGGGTTTTTCCAAGAGTCCAAGTGGTAGAGATGCAATTTGGGTAATAGTGGACCGACTCATCAAGTCAGCCCATTTCTTGCCTTTTAGAGTTGGCCAAACTACAGAAGCTTTGGCTGACTTATATATGAGGCAGATTATGAGATTTTACGGCATACCAGTCAGCATTATATCAGACAGAGATTCACGTTTTATATCGCACTTTTGGAGAAGCATGCAAGAAAGTCTTGGAACTCGTCTGAAGTTCAGTACATCTTACCACCCACAGACAGATGGGCAGTCAGAACGTATTATTCAGACATTGGAAGATATATTGAGGGCTTATATGTTAGACTTTGGAGGATCATGGGAGGACCACCTACACCTTGTGGAGTTTTTTTACAATAATAGCTATCAAGCAAGTATACAGATGGCTCCGTTTAAAGCATTATATGGAAGGAAATGTAGGTCTCCTGTGTGTTGGAGTAACGTGGGAGAACGTCAAATTTTGGGACCAGAGTTAGTGGTCAACACTGTTGAGACAGTTAAGAAGATACAAGGACACTTGCGAGCAGCGCAAGGCCGGCAAAAATTATGGGCAGACCTTTATCGTCGTCTCTTGGAGTTCAAAGAAGGCGATCATGTCTTCTTGAGGATATCACCTACCAGAGGTACCATTCGATTCGGAGGACGCGACAAGTTGAGTCCAAGGTATATTGGACCATTTGACGTGCTAGAGAGAGTGGGAGAAGTAACATATCGACTTGCGCTACCACCTTTACTTGAGGGAGTACATGACGTATTCCATGTGTCGCAGCTAAGGCGATATGTGGCAGACAGAAGTCATGTTCTCGACCATTCAGAGATCACCATTGGGTCAAGCTTGTCATATCAAGAGCAACCCGTGGGAATCCTTGATCATAGAGAGAAAGTATTGAGAAACCAGTCTATTTCCTTGGTCCGTGTGGCATGGAAGCATGGCTCGCCAGGGTAATCTACTTGGGAACGCGAGGATGACATGCGCCAATGTTTTTCGAACCTATTCGCAGACCAAGGTATAAAATTTACTTTGTTAAATTATATCTTATACCGTTCTTGACTTTCTACCGGGACTTAGTTTTAATTTCGAGGACAAATTTTTTATAAGTTAGGTAGAATATAAAACCCCTAATTCTAAAATTCGTATTATTAATTATTTTATGATAATTATGAGCTAGATAGAAGAAATAGATTTTTATTTATTAATTACTTAAGGTGTTTGTGCATTTAGGGAATTTATGAAGCCATTATAAAAATTTTCTAAATTTATTCCATGTAGGAAACCCTTTGGACAGTTGCTAGCTTAGCCGTATGCACCAATATCATTTACAGAATTTTCTATGAATATATGTGTATATATATAAATATTAGAATAGAAATTACTATTGGATCTCAACCCAAAACCCAAACCCGCGTAGAAAATATCAACAGCAGCAAAAGCAAAAGCCAACTTTGCTTCCCTACTCTGCGCGTATGAGCCGTTCATTCCACCGCCTCTTAAACTCCATTATTACCAAACACCCCCAGCCAAAAACCAATACCAAGAAAGAAAGGAAACCAACAGCAGCAGTGGTTTTGGAAAAACCACCAAATAACTAAAAATATCCCGCGCGTAAAACCGACTTCATTCCCTATATATATTCATGCAGTTCACCCCAAACCCTAACCACTTCTTTCCCTAAAAACATAAATACTGTTTTGGACGTGCACTATACAGAACTATAGCTCGGCAAGTATACCTTGCCTTCGTACTATTATTTACATTCCTCATGTTGCCTGCATAATTTATTTTTTGCTTATTTAGTTCATTTATTGCTAAATAAATTGTGCGTCCAAGGAAGCTTGGGTGCAACGACGATGTCGTCGTAGCATATTTTATTTATGAAAATTTGGACCTACTTTATGAGACCACCCCAGTATATTGGAGCATCATTAGGTTTATTGGCCGTGACACAATTGTTGCACGAGTTGTGAGTCTCATATAGATTATGGACTGCATGACAGGTCTGGCCTCCTGTACGTATTAGCCGTACGTTAGGGATGACTGCTGATAGAAACTTTGTATGCTAGTAGACCTGACAGTTATTTAGAGATTTTATCGTGTCATGTATGTGGCATGCTTAGAGCATGGGATAGAAAAAATAACAAGTAAGACATTTGGGCTCCTTTGCACTTTCCTTTTATGTAACCCGTACGCTCCACCGGAGATACGCGGTCATGATGATCCCTATTACCTGGAGGCCTCTGTCGTTCAAAAGACGACATGCTTTATAGGCCTCTGATTTTTCGAGAGAATCATGTCAATCCCATTATATGGCCAGATAGCCCATTATTTGGAAAGTTGTTCTCAAACTGCATTCACTTAGACGGTTAGGCGTCCCATTGGATGTTTATAGTTTAGTACTTTATTGGCATGTTATTATGTATCTTGTTACGTCCCTCTGAGGACCTGGTCCTTTTCCAGATATGGATGAGCAGGAGTACCCACAGGAGTATGGACCTGGACCTGACGCTATTTACCAGACTGAGGAGATCCTACCCTCAGAGTACTTGTGATTTATTATCACTGTTTAGAAATTTTGTTACTACTTCAGTATAGTCGTTTTGTAGTAGATTTGTTTCTACCCGACTACCAGACTTGATACTCTTCTTGATATTCAAATATTATTCAACCCCTATTTCTACATATTATTGTGCTATGGATGAGATATAGATTCTGTGACTTGTTGTGACAGTATATTACCACTGGTGGATTGCATATTCATATACAGCGTACGTGTGTATATGATTTTCATATATTGGAGTTCGTACACATACGGCTGGGCGTGTTACGTATTCCTAGTCCTACGTATTCTGGGACAAGGGCATGACAGCAGGGTTGGAAAGTGCTCGTATATCCATGCCTTTACGTAACCAAGTTAAAAAAAACATTCGTCCAAAAATTAACAACAAAATTTTTAATTATGTATACAAGTTGACAAAGATATATCTATACATGGAGTAGAGTTTGGCATCCGAATATTGTCTTCGAACTTACGCGGGATACCGCACCAAGCTCGCGGTAAAGGTATGCTAGTATACCGCTTCCCCAAGATATTTCTTCCACCGTGTCTATGTCGTCCAAATTCAGGAGATATTTGGCATGTATGGACGTTCCAGACTTATCCGTAATGCCAACAGTCCCTAAGATGAACTGCATATATCCACGGGCCATATTATCGCTATTATCCACTTCGGGGTCCGGATCAGCGAATATCTTCTCCAAATATTTTAAAGGAAGTCCGTACGACTTCTTGAATTCTCGAAGAGTGGTAAAACTAGTGGCATCAACTCTCAAACACCCTGATACATAATCCACGATATGGTCGTAAAAGTTGATGCTCGACTCATCAAAAGTATGATTCATCATGACTCGACCATCAATCCTAAGTCCCAATATATGATGGACGCCATTAAGGATAATCGTCAACTCCCCATTTGGTAGATAGAAAGTGTTGGTTTCTGGATGCCATCGTTCTACAAATGCTGATATCAGTGCATTATCCACCGTCGTATATGAGTAGTTACCCAAATATTGTAAACCGGTAGGAATGATTTTTGCCTTCACATTGTCTCCCAATAATTCAAACCTCCATGTATTGCATTTTTTTCCGTGGTTGATCACCGTTAACATACGAGAACTCTCCTGAAAAGTAAACAATTGGATGGAGTTATACCTCTATATAAAATCTACTTATCTATAAATAATTGGATGAACTTTGAACTTACAACTATATATAAAATTATCATAACGTAATGTACTTACCGGATTGTTCGATATTTGGTATGCAATATGGTTCTCGATCGACGGTAACATAGAGCGACCGTTTGGACGAGTCTCGACTGGACTATCTGGCTGCTCAGAAGGTCCTGAACCATCAGTAGCCCAATTTTTGAGGGTTTGTGGAAAACTCTCGACAGGACTATCTGCATGCTGAGAAGGTCATGAACCATCAGTTGGCCGATTTGGGACATTTGGCATGTCCTCATCGGAGGAGGAAGAAGAACCAAAAGTAATAGGAGGAGCACGTCTCTTCGAACGAGTGACAGTCTTCTTCTTCAGTCGACGTTTCCTAACTTCCGGGCGTGTCTCGGGGTCGCTGATAGTGAGAGGTGGTTCAATAGTACGTGAAATATTGCGTTCCTTACGCATCGACGCAGTAGGGCGTCTTCTGATGATATCTTCATCCACAGTGCCCTTCCGAGGGTCGTGACTATAAGACAAAAAAAAAAAATTATTTTAACATTCAGGACTGTAGAAATTTCTACAGTCCTATACATATACAGGACTGCAGAAATTTCCACAGTCCTAAATTATTTAGGACTGTTGAATTTTCTACAGTCCTTTATACATTTAGGACTGTATAAATTTTTACAGTCCTTAATGTACAAAGGACTGTATAAATTTCTACAGTCCTAAATCTATATAGGACTGTAGAAATTTCTACAGTCCCGCTCGATTCTGCTCGATACATTCGACGAATGTCGAAATTGTATGCCCTAAAATCGGATACGAGCATCCAGATAAACGTCTAAACTACATCCTAAACTACATTCAGGACTTGTATGCCCTCATTTGAAGAATGAAAATATAACCACTCAAAATTTTCGAAATGCAATAATTTTTTTTAAATTTTTTGAAAATTTTACTAAATGCAATAGAACAAGGAGAAGGAAGAATTGTACCTTAATTCTTTCGATACTTTGGGAGCCATCAACAAGGAGGAGGAGGAGGAAGTGGAGGAGGACGGCTCCGGCAAGAAAGGGAGGAGGGAGGAGAGCTCCGGTGGGATTTGGAGGGTTTGGGAGGAGGGTTTAAAGTTTGGGCTAGTATGAGTAAACTTTTGGACTAGTGTGAGTAAATTTTGTTCATTAATGGACTAGTCCCAATCCTGAATTAGTTCTAAGTAAAGTATGTAGTGCCTTTATCAAAAGCCTTCATTAAGTTGGCTCCGATCATTAAAAGAACTCTAAGCCTTCGGACAAGCAAGCACCATAGAAGCAAGAAAACTAGAAACTTTGCTAGAAGCAAGATGAGAAAGCGATGCTATTGTAAGCGGCGCTACTGGGAGCTACTTTCTCATACCATAAAAGGGCGTAGCATATGGCCCGTCATATAAAGACATAGTAGATATGGATTGACAAACATTTCATTAATTCATGAAATAGCTCATTCATTCTTTTAGTATCTATCCGTCGCCCCCAACCATTGCACAATACCCATTTGCTTTGCTCTTCCTCGTAGTTATCACAAACCTCTCTCATAAAAGAAGTACCATCATGAGAGCTACTACAGCACATAAGACTGGTAATATTCGTCCTTAACCCATGAGAATGCTACCGGCTGGTAGTACAATTAGAAAGGGAAGATCTATTGATTAAGTGATTGTGCATGCTGATGGTTGATCTATTAATTAATTAATTAATTCAGAGACGTAAGCGTATTTGTCTTGTACTTAGTGCTAACTCTATAACTTGGCTACACTAGCACTTCTTTGGGGAACCTCCTAATGTACACAATACACAAGCTTATATATAATAACGAAAAAAATCATCTTGATACTAAACATATGGAGCCTGGGATCTTCTTGGAAATGAAAAGATTTAGGATAGGTGGTCAAGATCCTAGAGAGGATAATGTGCATGGACCGTATGAGTAGGGATGTGGATCCACTCGTCGGTGTGGGTAGGGATGTGGATCACCTGTCGGAATTGTAGGTGGGATTGTATCGCCTTCGCAAAATAACCGTACATGAGACTCTATCATATGACTCCGTCCCAGAATCTGGACCTCCCCTTTCCTTTGTTTGACCAACTGGTCCACGAAACTCAACTATATAATAGATTGGGATTCTCTTCGAAGTGTTCTAGGAGGGCCAGTCGTTCTTTGATAATGTCTTTGTTGTGAGCCCTACACCGACAATCGAGAGGGGGGTTGCTAATGTCGCTAAGAATGAGCGACGCCTAGAAGGCACCTGAACCTGTATCCAAAAAAAGGAGGGTCCGGATATCCTTTGGGATAGCAAAGAGCGACTGACCCCTGCAAGCCACTGCCCCTAAAGGACATCATAGTTCACTGAATTCCAAGGCTATTAAGACTAGCCGTGCCTACACCCGGTCAAGGTCGGAGTTGTGCTCCGAATTTCTTGAAGCTATGCCCAAAAAAAAGGGTAATCTCTCTAGCAGGGGCCTCTCTTCATCCTTCACTTCCCATATTGTACTGTATCGGACTGCTATGGTTGCAAATTAGATTGTTGAAAGTTGTATTACTTAAATATTTCAACTCACTAATTATTGTAATCCTCATTTAATAGCCGTCTACACAATACTATCAGGATGGTAAAGGTTTATCGGTCGCTCGACTGGTAACATTTGGTTAACTAGCAAATAATGGACAATTCGGAACTACTTGTCCAGGCTCGAAGACTCGGTTGTTTTCACTATTCCACAACTCTTATGGACACCGTAACCACCGAAGCCTAATGAGTGTTCCCCGGGCTCTAGGCCTGTTTTCCTGGTTAAGGTTTTGTGCAAGTGAGCCGATGAATGAACCTCAAATTCAATAAGAGTGTTTGTCGATCCAATCAACCCACCACGAAAAGATCCCCCCCCCCCCCCCCCCCCCCTCTTCTTTTAATAAACTTGCATCATTTGATACAATGTACTGGAATTACATGTAACACACGTTTGGTGTTTACAAAGTTGTTAAATCCAAGTAAGAAATTAGTTGATCAGGAATCGAATGTGTTAACCGGTGCGTGCACGAATCACACTTTACGCGGGTAACCCATTAATTATAACATTGACGCGTGTTTCGCGTTTATATTCTATCCCCCTGACGGCCTCACGATACGAAGCTGCTACTTAAAATGTTCCATCGGAACAGTAGAAGCGAATTCGCGGAAAGTGAAAACAAAAATCACTGTCAAAAATTTGTGTATGCTATAAATAGAAGCGTAAGGAAGGACGAGAAGTAGAGGTGCCCCATAAAAAGCAAATGTAAAATGTCTGTTGAGCGGTTTCGGTTCTAGCTAGGGTTAGCTGGCGTGTGAGAAGAGTGCTCAGCTCTCCCCCACATATATAACCCCACCCCCAACATTCATTCGAGTGGAGAGAGAAATTAACAGAGAACCGATCGATCGAGGTTAGACATAATTTTTTTTTATAGCTATTTTTGTTCTAATAATTTGTAGGTTTGATTTGATTTGAATCGATCGCTAGAGTTTGACGATTCGAGTTCGTTTTTTGTGTGGATTTGATTATGTTTTCGAAATTTTTTTATTAGAGTTCTTAGTTCTTGATCGGTGTATTCTATATCGACAGAAGAAGAATGGATGGTGACAGTACCAAGAAGAGAGCTCGAGAAGCCAAAGCGAAGACGAACCAGCAGCAGCAGAAGAAGAAGCGGACGACGACGACGACGATCGAAGCCGACTGCTTCGACGACGACGTCGACGAGAAATTCAACCTCCCGCCGGCGCCGGCGCGGGAGCTGGGAGTGTTCGAGTTCCCGTGGCAGAAGGAGGGGCGTCCGAT
This sequence comes from Iris macrosiphon, assembly GCA_036927795.1. Classification (NCBI taxonomy): domain Eukaryota; kingdom Viridiplantae; phylum Streptophyta; class Magnoliopsida; order Asparagales; family Iridaceae; genus Iris; species Iris macrosiphon. The sequence goes on along the minus strand of JAYESA010000020.1, from coordinate 13,313,667 downwards.
CGGCGGCGAGATCGACGGCGGAGGCGGCAGCAACGACCTCCGCGACGTGTTCTTCGCGTCGCTGGTGGACGGGTGCCGCGCCGCCATCGGGTTCCCCGGGGACCGCCTCTCCCCGACCCCCGCCCCGATCGACATCCCCGACTGCAGCGGATCCTGGCCGTCCGATGCCGAGCCCGACGGCATCTGGAGCTGCGCGCTCCGCGAGCCGCTCTTCGTGTACAGTAAGACCTCTCTAGTTTAGAAGAAAAGAAAAGAAACCTATGAAAATAGTTTCCTACTGATACTGTTTTTTTTTTTTTTTTTTTTTACTGTTATCATTATTTTTGTTTTTGTTTTGGACGGTTAGATAGAGGAAGAAGGTTGTTCTGAAATGTGGAATGATTGAATAGGGTTCTAACTGAAAGTGACTGAAACTGCAGGAAAAAGTTTCTGTTCTTAAAATGTGCCCAAATTAACCTTCCCAACCGAATCGAAAAACTTTACGTCACCGGCCTTCATCCCATGCCATGCATGCGGTGCTGATAGGTCGCTGGACACGTCACAGTAATCCGAAATTGTCAATTAAGTTTCTTTTGACTCTAAGTGCCATGTATGAAATACAAATAATGTCCTATAATATTATTTATATATTTATTCAGGTATATGGGATGAGGATTGTGCTATTAAGCATAGTCGTGGTATAGTTCAAAATCTTCAGATAAATTGGATGCCTCAAAGATCTATACATGTCAAAAAAGATAGATTTAACGTCTGCTACTTCGGACACAATCGGAATGCTTAATTAGAGTATCATGATCATCTCGATCTAATGTTCTTTATAAAAATGTTTGAAAACGACTCAAAATAAACTGTTTAAACTATTATATATATATAATATATATATATATATATATATATATATATATATATATATATATATTCTAACTAAATGTTTAATTATCTAATTATAGTCAAATATTTCAAATTTATATGGTTAAAGTGAGAGGCATTCTTTTTGGCTGGATAAATTCGATTTCACGGAACAAAAAAATTTATAACAAATTCTAATTAAAAAAATAAATTAATAACTTTTTTTACATGCGTGCAAATGCACCTGAATGTCACCAGTATATATACATTTGCTTAGTAGTGTTTGTAGTGTGCCATTCTTTTTGCAATCTACTTTGCTGGCTTGTGTTGCAAATTTGTGAGGGCGATCAGATATTATATTTGGTAGTAGCGTTGTTGTTTATAGTTAGGATAGTTTTGGTACGAGCTGTGTTGTAGGTTCGCTGCCGACGACGTTATTTTTATTAGGACAGCGACATTCTTGTGAGCTTCTAGTACGACTTGGACAAAGTTGTGTGCTGTGTACAGCTCACAGAATCAAGCAATCGGCCATTCTTTGTCTTAGGATTTCTATAAACGGAGGGTTGGTTAATTTGTTCGATATTCTTCGGAAAAAGCACAAGGATTAAGGGGGTAGGAATGGAAATAGATCTCAACTTCCTCTACTACATTCGACCAAATTCGGGGGTTTCAGTTGTGTACGATATCACCCAATTCATGTTGAATGCTTAGTACTTTTGGATACGGTTCAAATTGGCTTCAATGTGAGTTGTTATGGACTAAGGTTTTCTTTTCATTTCTTTTCGAAGAAGGTAAATATTATCGAAAATTAAAATAAGATATTATAAAACTATCATCCCAACCAAGACAAAAAATAAATTCATTTTGGTCTAGGATATCTATATCAGCTTGTATTTGTCTTTGTATAATAATTATACTGGTAGCCAGTCTCTCAATGTTATGGACTTAGTTGCCTGGCTATGATATATATAACACTGAGTGGATGCCGGTACTTCTCTCTGTAATATGAACATGATTAGCCAGAACATTATGCCCAAAACATAAAGTCAATGGCGGAACAATAAATTCGAAGTTGGGTGGACTGGAATAGGTTGGGGTGTACTGGTTTATAATCTAACTCATACGGAAAAAGGATACTGGAGCAAACTCCAGTCCAAGTGTGGTTCCGCCCCTGCATAAGGTAGTAAACTTTATGATATGTGACAATCATTCGTAATTGTTTTTTTTGTTTTTTTTGTTGGAGAGGTCAGGCGATACGTACAGGGACTTTGTATACGCTCCTTTGGATGTCATTTGGACTCACTGTCTCACACATCCTCCGCGATTTGATTCCGATACCGTCTGTCCAGTCAGAAAAGTTATACCTTCTATCGCCGACCACAAGAGCCAGTTGAGTTCGGTCAATCATTCGTAATTATTAGGTGTGAAGTCAGTGGTGTATCAAATGAAAATGCTTTCACATGACTCCAATGTGACCATGTAATTTTGAAACTTCAAGTTGTAATGGTAGAGTTTTATCTTCAAAAGAATCAAAACTGTAAACATTCAAGATGAACCCAATCCAAAATAAACCTAAGATGTTAAACTTCTTTGCAAGACTGCACTTCTATGCTTTCGAGAGAATCGTGAATGAAGTAAGAAAGTTTCTTAGCCAACCAAGCGTCAATATGTTAAACCATAACCCAACCGATTGGCTGACTCAGAATTGTGTTAACAATTTGGGTTATTCTCAGTCCGTTGGGCTGAGAGCCTAAGGCCATATTGTGATTGGCCGGCCCATCAGACCTACACATAATTCCGTAAATTAAGCAATTTCAACTGATATATTTCTTTTTGCCAGTTGTCATTTCTTATCACTATCCACTTGTCCTCTCTACTGGGGATGAGAGCCCAAAATCTAAGATTTTCATATTTGAAAAAGACTGGCTTCAAGATGAGAACTTCTCTAATCTTATAGCTAATTGGTGGGCCGAATGTGATAGAGATATCAGTGGCGTAGAGTGTCCAGTGTCGGCATCCATCCCTACTTATTTTTATCATATATAATTTTATACTAATTTTAATTATATCTTAACTATATATATCTATATATACCCTCACTTGGTAAGAGTATTGGTTTATTTTCCGCCACAGGAGATGATAATAAATTTGTTGTCTCCTTGATCAAGAAATTAAGATACCCTATCGAATTCAGCAGACTATTGTGACCAACAAGAAGAGATATAATATCTCTGACTAGACGGACAGACTCAGGATCGAATCACAGGATGGTATGGATGTGTATGTGAAAATTGGAAACAATGAACTCAAAAGACATGCAACACAACATATACAAAATTTTATACGTTGTGTCGGACATCACTAAAAAAGAAAAAAAAGAAATTAAGATACTGTTAGAAAGAATTGCAAGAAATGGAACAACAATAACCTTGCTAATATTTTTAAACAAAAATTTATCCATACTTTATGATATAAAAGCTATGGTTAGAAGAAAAAGAAAGCTCATCTCTGCAAAGGAAAATTAAGAGGGCCGGATTAGAAGCAGAATTAAGAACAATTCCAGTCGGAGAAGAAATCTGGTGGAGGCAAAATAAAATAAAATAAAATAAAATAACGAATCCAGTTGTTAAAGAAGGAGAATTAACTCCTTTTTTTCACTCTGTTGCCAAGGCTAGATAGAAGATTTGCTAAAATAGTATCAATCAGTGTTGACAGTCCAGAACTAACCCGAAAGACATTACAAGAGCTTTTGAAGCTCATTTCAATAACACTTTTGGCAATTTGGGGACTGGACACTGTTTTTTTGTGACAGGGATAAACTTTTATGGCAATTCCACTTATAAAATTGTATGATTTAGAACTTCCAATTCACAAAAAGAAGAGATTAAGGCACCGAACTTGGCTGGCTCTTGTGGTCAGCGATGAGAGGTATAATCTTCCTGACTAGGCAGATTGGAATTGAACTGCGGGAGAGGTGTGGACGTGTGTAAAATTTAGAAATAGTGGACCCAAATAATATACAACACAGCATGTATAAAATCCTGTGCGTTACATCGGACATCGCAAAAAGAAAAAGAAAAATATTAAGGTTGTAGTACTTGATATTGCTGCTGACTGACCCAGGAGGATCGATCTCTTGAGATTCTATCAATTGGCACCAGATTTGATAGATTCGGTTGTTCCACGAAATGTACTATAGATAAAATCGTTTCAGTTCTTGCAACATACACAATCTTTCTGCCACATACTGCAGATTTGAATTTTTTTTCCGATTCTTCCAATCTAGTACAACTTGTTAGAGGCTATAAATATGACACTAGAGGTCCATTATAATCATCCAATAATTAATGACACAAATTCCACTAGAACTTTTTTTTCCTTCTTCCTAGTATATCAATAAAGTTTTGATATTAGAACAATGTTCTTAGGAGTTGTATAAAGCGACCAACGAATCCCTCCACTTCTTGACAACATACTGACAACCTCGACAATGGAAGACGAGTAGACCAACTCAACTGGCCGGCAATATGGCGGCGGCGAAGGTCAAGAAGATGGGAGACATGCTAACCCTTATGATGGTTAGGATGGAAACATTGAGAAAAATCAACAACGATCGGGGACTCTGTCACATTCCAAAATCAGAATACTGAAGAGCTAGACTGACTAGACTAGCTACGTATACTTAGAGCACACCGGTACTTCGCATATACGGTGAAGCTGTAAGACATGAGGGATCACTACTACAAACCAACAGTCAAGCCTAGGTCCAACAAACCCTAGTATCTCAATCACAAGAACAACAGGAATAATAACGAGATGTAAGATCAGCTGAAATATAATAGTAAAGTGTCCCAAACTATAATATCTAGATGATCATAAAGCTAGTGAACACAAAATGAATAAACTAGCCAGAATCTAAGTCATACATGATCAACCATAGGATATGTCAATCGTGCTATTGTCCGTAGGCTAACTGATCAAACCAAAACACGAGCTAAACACGTGCTCGGTAGCTAAACGCCAACAAAAGTAGAGTGTACATCAGAGTAAAAAAAGTAAGAAAACCCATTCAAATGGTCTGGTGCTTCTGTTGGTCACCATCCTCAGAAAAGTACGAAAGATCCTCCGGTGCTGCTACTGGATCTGGCCATGCAAAACCAATAGGGTCAGACCCCCAAATAACAAGTACCACAAAGGAAGTCAATCTAGAAACTTAAACCATCAACTCAAGCAATACAATTACTGAAAATAAAGACTGTATGTTATGATCTCAGGATAATAAAAGAAATATTGTAAACCTGCAATGAGACATATCTTGAACTGATAAGCAAAATAGAATAACAAGTACAGAAAATAAAGGTATAATCATGCAAAGCCTAGACTAACCATCATCCATAAATCACGACAAATCATATAAGTACGGCTTGATACTTTAACTAAGTAGGATTATCACAATCCTAATTACTAACAATTATAATACAACACAACACTAGGGTTCCTTTTGATCGCATGTCCCTGCAGTCTGTCCGGGATATCCACACGCACAAACCAGTACCGGATACTTCTCAAGATACTCCACAAGATAAACCAATGGATACTCTACAAGATACTCCACAAGATAACCATATGAATAACCGTGACTGCATAAAATCTAAAAAATTCCTAGCTATGTACTAAGTGAATCTCTAGTTATTAACCCCTAGCAGTTTCTCATATGAATCCGAGTGTGGCATTCCGCAGAATCCATACTAGACATGATGCAACAAAACAAGTTCTAATAGTAATATAAATAAGTTTTTAATATATATTGCACAAACGGACTCATGTAAGCCACGACAACAACCAAGCAATATGAAACCAAGTAAAGCCATGTGAAGCCAGGTAAAGCCATGTATAATCATGTTAAGCCAGGTAAAGTCATATGAAGCCAAGTCCATCCAAATAAAGTCAAGTGAAACCATGTCAAACCATGTTCGATGAAGCCATGTAAAGTCATGCCAAGTCAAGTCCAGTCAATCATGTCATCACGTCTAGCCGGACAAAGCCGGATGAAACTGAGTAAAGCCAAGTCAAGTCATCTGAAGCCATGTAAGTTCATGTCTAGTCAGGTCAAGTCATCGCGTGTCCAAGCAAAAGCCAGAAGAATCAAAATAAAATCACGAAAAACCAAGAATTACTAAAAAAATGGCACGATCGGTATACCGTCGGTACAGTCCAGTACATCGTCGGTATACAGGTCCAGAGATAGACAAAATACAGCAAGTCTGGATTCCAACAAATCGGTATATCATCGGTATACTGTAATATACCGTCGGTATGCCGTTCCAAGTAGGCAAAAAAATGTTCTAAAAAATAAAGTTTCACAAATCGGTATACCGTAGTATACCGTTGGTATGCCGGCCAAGACAAATATCCTGAAGTCGGTTAACAATATCGGTAAGGATCGGTATAACGTCGGTACACTGTAGTACACCGACTGTATGCCGATAAGGTTCACAGAAAATATCAAGAAATCTAAGTCGGTCGAAATCGGTATACCGTTGGTATGCCGGTTTCCAAGGATAAACATAGTCGTAGTCAAGTCTGATTTTTGGGACCCAAATAAAATCCAAAAAATTAACAGAACTAAATCTAACAAGGAATCAAGTCTAACGGTAAGTCTCATATCACAATATGGACTGAAACTCACGGTCACAACTCCGGTACCGTTTTCGTTACCGAGTTACCAAAAATGGACGGAACATGATTCTACTAGAAATCAAAACCGAGATGGTCAAAAGGCTAAAAATTACGATTTGAACAACAATAATAAAGCACGTCTAAACTAAAAAGTAACAACCAAAGCTCCACGAAAGTAAAATGACATAAAGTAAAAGAAGTTCACGAAATTGGCAAGGTGTACTTGCCTAAAGCGAGCTCACAGCCTAAACCTTCTAGTTCACCACCACGAAGGGGTTCAGAAATGACACGCCAGGTCTCAAGAGCAAGCTCCAAGCTCGAGAGAAAAATGATGAAGAGAAGAGAGAGAGAGAAAGAAAGAAAGAAAATGAAACTCAAGTACTATTTATAGAAAAAATCTCGAAAAGTAAAACAAATATTTGTCGGGCAGTATACTGTCGGTATACTGTAGTATACCGTCGGTATACCGGTCAAGTAGTAAAGTTTTAATTTTAAAATTTTTTGATCTTCCTCGAGAACCAATATAATGTAATAAATAGCACAAAAATATGTATCCGCATAAAATACGAATACTGTGAGACGAGTCTCACAACTCTCCCCTCCTTAGAAAATTTTTGTCCTCAAAATTTCCGTAAGGATCCAAAATCACTAACAAGAAAACCTAAGAAAGTAAGCACGAAACTAAAACAAGCAAAAAACTCATGTGAGCATAAAATTTTCTGGGCAACAACAAGAAATCAGAAAAAATAATAATAACAGACATAACAGATAAGCTAACAATCAATCAATCACATACACAGGCTAAGATAGGACATGGGTATACGAATATGTATACCTTCCGAGTCGAAGAAAAATAGATAACGAGTATGCATATCGTCATCGCGCTCCCACGTCGACTCGCCCAGTAAGTGATGCCCCCAAGCAACACGAACTAATCCGATAGTCCGGTTCTTAAGAACCTTCTCCCTCAGGTCCAAAATAGACACGGGCCTCTCCTCATATAATAGGTCGGTACCAACGACCAACTCATAATGATCTAGGATATGGCTCGGGTCTGGAATATACCGGCGCAACTGAGATACGTGAAAGACGTCATGTACCTCATGAAGCGATGGTGGAAGAGATAGACGATATGATACGTCTCCAACTCGCTCGAGAATATTGAACGGGCCTATATATCTGTCACGCCCCAGTCCCAAAAATACGTAGGACTAGGACACGTAAGCATTCCAGCCGCATGGATATGGCAACTCCAATATATGAAAACCATAACCCATACGTACGCTGTAATATGAATATAAACTCACATGTGGTATATATAATGTCACAAGTCACAAATATGCTAATCTCATCCACACAACAAGTCATAGAAAAGAAATACTAAACTAGAATAAGGAGTCTGAAATATCTAAAATAATAGTCGGGTGGAGACAAATCCACTACCAAAGACTATATCCAAAACTAAAATGAGAGAGGAGTATAAAATCTCCAATATAAAATAATGTGAAGACATAAGTGCATCAGCTAAAAGAATCCATCGCTAGATAATCAACGATGCTCAGAAGGTAAGACCTCCTCGGCAGAAAGTAATGCGTCAGGTCCAGGCCCGTACTCCTGCAAATACTCAAGAGCAGATACACCTGGCAGGAGACCAGGTTCTCAGAGGGACGTAACAAGATACACAAAACACATGCCAATTTGAATACAGTAAACATGCATATAATTTGAAAATAAATAAGTACGCTGTACAAGACAATCTATATGAATGCAATGAGAATAACTTTTCGACGTATGGGCAAGGGTAGGCTACTCGATCTACCTCACAACTCACACACACGTCAATGGACATCAGAAATCGACATACTGCGGGGGTAGCGACCGGCGAGACTCCAGAAATTGACATACCGCGGGGATAACGACCAGCGCGACACACGCCCATAGTGCGAACTATATACTACGGTTTACCAGAGTGGTTAAAAGCCCATACGCCTAATGATTGTCCTCTCATGATACTAGGTGACGTGTGTGTGTCAACATATCTAATATATAGTAATGACTGAAAGAAACTACACATGCAATAAATAAACAGAAATGCAATAAATATAAAGAAATATACTAAGCATGCAAAATACTGTAAGCAATTTAGCAAGGTATTTTGCTTGGCAAGAAAGCTGCAAAAATGTAATGTCCCGATGTCAACTCCAAGAGTCAGAAGCTACGGCCTCAGAATGAACGTCTCCGGATGCTAAAATAAACATCACCAACGTTCCCAGAATAAGCAAAATAGCTAAAAAGCACTTCCCTTTCGTCCAATTTGGACACAGGGGCAAAACGGTAATTTTGGATCAAAGCGGAATCCATATGTGGCCCACTTTGCACCAAAAAATGTGTCAAAGGTAACAGTCTCTAAATGAGACAAATTATAGGTCAAACAACTCTAGATGTCAATACGAACCCAACGGTATGTCCAAATATGGATTACGATGGGCCGAACACAATTTTGTCTAAAAAGTCAACTATGGGGCCCGCCAATTGGCGATCTGGTCAACCGTCTCAGAATTGCATGAAAATTGGGTCACAGGACCAGCGCGTTACCACGAGTCCAGTGGCGTAAGTTTCGTCACAATCTGACAAGCGTGCACAAAATACGCACGACTTCCATAAAAGCTGCGACACGGGGTGTGTCCGCGGATACGGGATGATTCCGGCGCGCACACGCGTCCGAATCAGTCTCCGCAAATTTTTACGTGTCCGGTTATGCTGCGTGCACCGTTCGGTACACTTGGTACACGGCGGGGCGGTCCCGTTTGGCGGGGCGCGCTCCGTTTCACAACTTTTAGAAATCTGGGAAAGTGGGTTCGCGGGGTTTTGTGACGAATTTAATTCTGTCCACAGCAGCTAATAATCTAGGGTTATTTTACAGAAAATAAACTAGGTCAAGTGTTCTACACATAACAAAAAGAATCACCGAATTCGGATCTCTGTGGTGGAAGATACAAACTCGGCAATATGGGTGGTCACCGCAGTTTTCTGCGATCCCAGAATTCGGTCTGCTTGTGCCAACTTGGGCGCTTTTTTCGCCTATGGGTACACGTTGTTCGAGGTCTTCTATCATACAGATATGTGAGAGGGTTAAGGGGTGAGCATACCGGTGAAGACGGAACGGCGTTTGGTTGAGCGAGTCGACGGAAAATAACTCCGGAGCGAGGGTACCTCGTGTGGAAATCTGCAGTGCGCGGGGTCGCAGTCGTCGGGATCTATTTTGATGGCCTGGCGTGGTTCTCCGGCTGCGGTGGCGGCTCTAGATGAGAAGAGGAGGGTCTGGAGGTTTTAGGTTAGGGTTTTATGAAATAATATATATATATATATATATATATATATAGAGAGAGAGAGAGAGAGAGAGAGAGAGAGAGAGAGAGAATGGGTTTGGTCGTGGGTCCGCAATATTCTAAAGGGGTGTTGGGTCTGGAATAGGGAGCGTTGGTGGTATTTCACATGTAATGTGGTTGCTGTGCTTTGTTGGTATGGAATTTTGCTAAGTTGCATTGCTAGTTTTGCTTTAAGTTGGCTGTGCTTGGCTTTAAGGCTATTAGGATTATCATTATTATTATTATTATTAGTTTACTAATTTCTTTATACTTTCTTTTCTTTTCTTTTCTTTTCTTCTTCTTAAACATATATATACATATATATATATATATATATATATATATATATATATATATATATATATATATATACTCATAAGAAATTTATAGATTAGAATAATGCACACCGTTAGGCTAGCAACTGCTCAAGGGGCCTCCTACATGGAATAAATTCCGAAAAATTCCTGATGGTTCCATAAATCCTCTAAGTGTCCGAACACCTAAAATAAAAATTATTAAAAATCTATTTCTCCTATTTAGCCCTAATTACTATAATTTAATTAATAATTAATAAATAAAAAGGTATATACGATTTTTAGGAAGGGGGTTTACAATATCTGGGACTAAACTTTCCCCGTACTCCAAATCTGATAACTCTAAGGTTAGGCAAAATTCTCAGAAATACATGGTTGCCGACTGAGAACTCAAGATGACGACGGTACTGATCTATCCAATGACTCTGGCGATCCTGAGCCACTCTGAGATGCTCTCTGATCTGCCTGATCACTCCAACCGACTGAGTAATCATCTCTAGACCAAGCATCTGTCTCTCGCCAATGTCAACCCAAGATAACGGTGATCTGCATCTTCTACCATACAAAGCCTCAAATGGTGCCATATGAATGCTCGCCTAGAAGCTGTTGTTATAGGAGAACTTTACTAAATGAAAGTGATCCTTCCAAGATCCATCGAAGTCAAGTGTACAAGCTCGAAGCATATCCTCCAAAGTCTGAATTGTATGCTCCAACTGTTCGTTTGTCTGTGGATGGTAGGCTGAACTGAACTTTAATCTAGTACCCAAACTCTGCTATAGGCTCTGCCAGAAATGAGATATGAACCGCGAATCTCTATCTGAGACTATGCTAACTGGCATGCCATACAATCTGACTATCTGCCTCATGTACATTCAGCTAGCTGCTCTGTAGACTTGCCCACTCTGAAAGAAAGAAAGAAAGTGAGTAACCTTCCTTTGCGCCTCTAACATTTTTATTACTTTTTCCATTGGGTCAGACGACGATGTCACATTGGTGCTATCACCCTTAGTCATCTGCAAAAGAAATAACTTTTATTAGCACTCATAAAATATTTATGGGCTTATTATATGGAACATTATTTCATGCAGCACTATCGAAAAGCAAATTATCTGAGAAAATCGTTATTGTTTGAAAACTTTCACTTGAAAACCAATATTTGAAATCCGAGAAATTTTAAACGGTGCTCTGATACCAACTTGTCACACCCCGGTTCCGCATAACCGATTCGTCCTCGCATTCGATTCCGCAGAAGCGTTCGTCCTCGCTGGGCATGATGCTTACAAGTCTGGGGTTGCACTTGTACAAGGTAAGAACGTGCACATTGTGTTAAATATCTTTTGTAAATAGTTCCACAACACAGCAATAGATTATAAAACACACATTTGTATAGGAAAATAATAATTATTTATTGATTCATTGCAACAAAGTGTCACGACCCGCACCCGGATATTCGGACACGAGTGCGTGGGCACGTCCAGCCTACGCCGCAGTGTCGGCGGTAGTACGCTGTCTAGGTTATTTTCTGGGATCAATAACTATCTATCTCATCCACAATAATAAACAGGCAAGGATAATCACAGGAATAAGCATGCTTGGATTTCATAATATTTAATCTGTGACAATCAAATCCACAGTTAATACAAAGCCAGAAGATAAATCGGGGACAAACCCGAGTATTATGCTGAAAGGGAAAAACTAGCTAACTGGTTGGCTACTCCTCAAAGGTAGTCTCCTGAGTGGGAACCGGCTTCTCAACTGTGTCACCTGCTACGTCATAGCGATCATAATAGGTGGGGGCAAGGTTCTCATCATCGCCTAAAACAACGGATCCAGTCAGGAAAGGAACAAAGTACACAATGCACAACAAGATTTAAACTAAATATGTGTGACAGGTAGAAAATAACTGACTAAACATCATGGTGAGAATATGCATAAGTAAGTAGAACAATTAACTGAGAAATAATGCTATAAATCAGGATTATAAGTAAAACAGGATTAATTGCTATAAACCAGGGCATGAGTAAATCAGGAATGAATAGGAAAAATGTAACTGTGACAAGACAACATGAACTGCAACAAGACAAGAAACTATGTGTGTGAACTTGTATTTAGAATACCTAGTTGGCATGTAGGGGTTTATAAGGTTAAATCGGCCGTCATAGACGGCTATTAATCACGAATAATCGAGATCCGGCTGATGGACAGTCGTGTACCAACAACTATTAAACATGGCAAGGGTCAGGGTAAACTACATGCCTTTCAGTATTCTCCCACCCGACATGAAAAATAAGACATGAAATACAGTATCCAAGACATGAAATACAGAATTCTAACACTACGTGTAATCATAAAGGGTACTAGTAGAGCAGGAAATTAATTATCATAATATAAAGAATAAACTTGAAGTGCCGGTACTTGCCTGTTGTTTGGATCTGATTAATTTTGGCTCTCGGAGAATTTCCAGAGATGAGTCCAAAAGCTAAAATAGACATTACCATCATGCTCAGAAGATGTCAAATAGCTAGAAATGCCTGTCCTTGGGTCCAATTTGAAGACAAGGGCAAAAATGACAGTTTCGGGTCAAAACGGGGTCCGCCGGTGGGCCCGCTTACACCGAAAAATGTGTCCGGGTCAAAGGTCTCCAAATTCACTTAACTTAGTGTCAACAGGTCAGGAATGCTGATACGAACCCAACGGAACTTCCAGATTTGGATTCCGATGAGCCGAACACAAAATCGCCTGTCGAGCGGGGCCTGTGGGGCCCACGACACGCGATTTCGTCAACGTTCTCAGAATCGAACCAAACTTGACCCACAGGACCAGTGTATCGCTACGAGTCCGATGGCACAAGTTTCGTCTCGATCTGACGTGTGTGCACGAAGTTAGGGTAAATTGCAGAAAAGGCGGATACGGGACGATGTCCGCGGATACGCGTTGATTTCGGTGTGCACGCACACCCGAATCAGCTTCCACGAAAACTCACACGTCCGTATCGACGATGCGTATGTATCTGTAAAGACCGCACGCGACCAAGTCGTCCCGTTTGGCGGGGCGCACTCAGTTCCGGGGTGAAACAGGGTCTGGTTTTTCCTGTTTTTGGATCGCGGTGTGCGATCACCACAGGACGCGATGCCCCGAGCGGTTTGTCCGGGCACCGAGAGGGTCATACAGGCTTCGCAACACAATTTACGGAATTGAAAACGGAGATACGGGAAGAAAGATATGAGTACCTGAACCGGGTCCGAAAATTGGGTCTTCACTGTGTCCGACACGACACAGGACACAGTGTCCTGTGTCCACTGTGTCGTGTCCAGCTCCTAGGTTTAGGGTTAGGTTTGGAGGCTGCAGGCGGTGGTCCGGCCAGAGGAGGGCGGCGCCGCTGCGGGGGAGGCCGGCCGGGGGCTGGGCGGCGCCGGCGAGGGCGGCACGACGCCGGAGGCGGCTCGTCGGCTGGAAGGTAGGGGCAGGGGAGAAGAGGGAGCTGCTGTGGCGGCTGACGGCCATTGGGGGGGTGGCGCCGGAGGAGGCGACGCGGCGGGCTGGGTCAGGCAGGGGGCGGAGGAGCGAGGTGACCGGAGGGTGGAGCGGTGGTCGGGGACGAACGGGTGGCCGGAGGGCTCGGGTTAGGGTTTTTAAAGGGGAGGAAGGAGGTCGGGGAGGCCGAGCAAGGCGGCTAGGGCCGCGGGGTCGGGCGCAGCGGGCGGAGGCGTTGGCTGCGTGGCGCGGCGGCCGCGGGCGGCGGCGCCGGACGCGGAGGGGAGCGAGTCAGTCGGAGGAGAGGGGCTGGGGAGCGGGTCCGGGCGGGTCGGGTTCAGGTGGACCCGACCCGACCCGCTATGCGAGTCGTGGGCTGGGCCGAGATAGTGGACCGCGGGCTGGGCCAGGGAAACGGGCCGAAAAATATATAATTAATAATAATAATAATAATAATAATTATTATTATTATTTAATAAAATAGGTAAATAGTTTTTAGGCATTTAAAAATATGTCCGGGGTCCAATAAATTCCAGAAAAATTGCCCTAAGTCCAGTTTTCTATTTTACACCCAAAAACATTATTTTCATGATATTTTAATATTATTTATTTCCAATTAAAAATTATTTATTATTTAAAAACCTTGATTTTAATTACAGAAAATTCCCAGAAAATTCCAGAAAATTGGGGAAAATCCAAGATTTAAAAATTCTTACAAAATCTGGGGGTTTACAATCTACCCAACTTATAAAAATTTTGTCCTCAAAATTTAAAATTAAGCCGTAATCCTTCACGTATCTCAATCGCAATCTCCTTGCGAAAATTTTAAATCCTAATCATGTCCACTGCAACCACTTCATGATTAAGGCGACTACTGTTCAAATCAGAAATTCGATTTATGGTTATTACTTCCTCAAATTATCCACAGGCAGGTTTTTGATTAAGTCCATATAGCATCTTCCAGATTGGCACGGGCTTATGAATTTACCTCACGATCGTAATTTCTTCTGGAGTAATTCGAGTCCTGTATGCTTCAACTTTTCATCTCCTCAATAATCCAACTAGTTAGTCCAACCATCAAATTTTAATTTGTAATTCAGATCATCAAATTGAAAAAAATAATTAAATGTAGTCCACCCATGTTCAAGTCTGAAATTCTATAAATTTTATCTTCTAAATTCAAATTGATGATTTTACCTTCATTATTCAAAATCATAACCCTAAGATATAACTATTGGGTCCTCGATATCAATTCACTAATCATCTTAGTCACTCCTTTAAATTTTCAAAATTATAATGGCTTGCATCTTCCAACCTGACCTTACTCGGTCACGATCCAAGGACATTCCTCTCAAGTTGACAAATGCATCGCTACCCAACTTAGAGTTTACCCAACATCACAAAAGACTATATACTCTAAGAAAATATTCCTTTAATATGTTACCTATGTCATTCAATCCTCGAACTTCAACGCCGATCATGATATGCCCTCAATTACGAAAATTAATTCCTCAAGTATGTGATCGGCCTATGTGACATATCCAGTATTACCTATGTACTAACTTATACCAGGCACGAGATTTCGTCTTTCCTAAATAAGGGAAGACGAAGATCAATAATAAAGGGTTCAAGGGTGGGGTGATAGGAAAGAATTATCGGGGTCAAGGCGTTTTAAAGTATTCAGGTGGGAATTGTCAAGCGATTGTGGATTTGAATCATATCTTGGTAGTTCCTATTCACATGCTCGTATTAATACAGTTATGCTCAGACATGTTTAGGACAGGTATACTAGTCAACTGTATATCTCAATCCACGCAAAGTAGTGCGAAGGGCGAATCAAAATACACTAAGGTTGATCAGACCGTAATACATTGATTCTGAGTAGACAATTATATTAGTGTGTCGACCCACTAATACATATGTCATGAACAAGCTGGATAAAGGATAAGCTTGCAAAACTAGGCTATAAAATAGCAGCATAAGTCAAGTACAGCAAAATGAAGTACGCTAGATGGTGATGAAAGAAGATACCAACTATTTAAGTTCGCAAACAACCTACATTAAGCAAAATAACAAAAGATTCTACAAACTCTACAGTTATCAAATACAAAAGCATACCCGGTTATTAGCAAGTTTAAAATTACTAGGTTGGGGCTGAGGTCACGAACCATATAGGCACAAGCTAAAACAATACTAGAAAACGGTATCTACGAATCACTTACGCGCATTGGCTGCTTCCAGAGTTTGCGCGTTCTCCACTGTCATGCTGGTAGAGCATCTCGTGGTGAGCTTGTAGGAACTTCGTCGCTTGCTGTTAGATCCTTTACTCTGCATCCAAAATAAACGATAAAGGCGCACAAGAATCAAGGCAGGATGCAAGTCAATAAAATGATTCGAAGCCGGTATGAATATCAAGAAAGATTCAATTAAGTGGATGAGCTTTTCCTAAAATCCTCAATCTGATTGCAGGCCTGTTCGGTCCCTAAGTTGAAACCGAACAATTTAGTCGTTTAGACCTGCATGGGCCACCACAAAAACGTGTCACGACCCGCACCCGGATATTCGGGCACGAGTGCGTGGGCACGTCCAGCCTACGCCGCAGTGTCGGCGGTAGTACGCTGTCTAGGTCATTTTCTGGGATCAATAACTATCTATCTCATCCACAATAATAAACAGGCAAGGATAATCACAGGAATAAGCATGCTTGGATTTTATAATATTTAATCTGTGACAATCAAATCCACAGTTAATACAAAGCCAGAAGATAAATCGGGGACAAACCCGAGTATTATGCTGAAAGGGAAAAACTAGCTAACTGGTTGGCTACTCCTCAAAGGTAGTCTCCTGAGTGGGAACCGGCTTCTCAACTGTGTCACCTGCTACGTCATAGGGATCATAATAGGTGGGGGCAAGGTTCTCATCATCGCCTAAAACAACGGATCCAGTCAGGAAAGGAGCAAAGTACACAATGCACAACAAGATTTAAACTAAATATGTGTGACAGGTAGAAAATAACTGACTAAACATCATGGTGAGAATATGCATAAGTAAGTAGAACAATTAACTGAGAAATAATGCTATAAATCAGGATTATAAGTAAAACAGGATTAATTGCTATAAACCAGGGCATGAGTAAATCAGGAATGAATAGGAAAAATGTAACTGTGACAAGACAACAGGAACTGCAACAAGACAAGAAACTATGTGTGTGAACTTGTATTTAGAATACCTAGTTGGCATGTAGGGGTTTATAAGTATAAACCGGCCGTCATAGACGGCTATTAATCACGAATAATCGAGATCCGGCTGATGGACAGTCGTGTACCAACAGCTATTAAACATGGCAAGGGTCAGGGTAAACTACATGCCTTTCAGTATTCTCCCACCCGACATGAAAAACAAGACATGAAATACAGTATCCAAGACATGAAATCCAGAATTCTAACACTACGTGTAATCATCAAGGGTACTAGTAGAGCAGGGAATTAATTATCACAATATAAAGAATAAACTTGAAGTGCCGGTACTTGCCTGTTGTTTGGATCTGATTAATTTTGGCTCTCGGGGAATTTCCAGAGATGAGTCCAAAAGCTGAAATAGACATTACCATCATGCTCAGAAGATGTCAAATAGCTAGAAATGCCTGTCCTTGGGTCCAATTTGGAGACAAGGACAAAAACGGCAGTTTCGGGTCAAAACGGGGTCCGCCGGTGGGCCCGCTTGCACCGAAAAACGTGTCCGGGTCAAAGGTCTCCAAATTCACCAAACTTAGTGTCAACAGGTCAGAAATGCTGATACGAACCCAACGGAACTTCCAGATTTAGATTCCGATGAGCCGAACACAAAATCGTCCGTCGAGCGGGACCTGTGGGGCCCACGACACGCGATTTCGTCAACGTTCTCAGAATCGAACCAAACTTGACCCACAGGACCAGCGTATCGCTACGAGTCCGATGGCGCAAGTTTCGTCTCGATCTGACGTGTGTGCACGAAGTTAGGGTGAATTGCAGAAAAGGCGGATACGGGGCGATGTCCGCGGATACGCCTTGATTCCGGTGTGCACGCATACCCGAATCAGCTTCCACGAAAACTCACACGTCCGTATCGACGATGCGTACGTATCTGTGAAGACCGCACGCGACCAAGTCGTCCCGTTTGGCGGGGCGCACTCAGTTCCGGGGTGAAACAGGGTCTGGTTTTTCCTGTTTTTGGATCGCGGTGTGCGATCACCACAGGACGCGATGCCCCGAGCGGTTTGTCCGGGCACCGAGAGGGTCATACAGGCTTCGCAACGCAATTTACGGAATTGAAAACGGAGATACGGGGAGAAAGATATGAGTACCTGAACCGGGTCCGAAAATTGGGTCTTCACTGTGTCCGACACGACACAGGACACAGTGTCCTGTGTCCACTGTGTCGTGTCCAGCTCCTAGGTTTAGGGTTAGGTTTGGAGGCTGCAGGCGGTGGTCCGGCCGGAGGAGGGCGGCCGCTGCGGGGGAGGCCGGCCGGGGGCTGGGCGGCGCCGGCGAGGGCGGCACGACGCCGGAGGCGGCTCGTCGGCTGGAAGGTAGGGGCAGGGGAGAAGAGGGAGCTGCTGTGGCGGCTGACGGCCATCGGGGGGGGTGGCGCCGGAGGAGGCGACGCGGCGGGCGGGGTCAGGCAGGGGGCGGAGGAGCGAGGTGACCGGAGGGTGGAGCGGTGGTCGGGGACGAACGGGTGGCCGGAGGGCTCGGGTTAGGGTTTTTAAAGGGGAGGAAGGAGGTCGGGGAGGCCGAGCAAGGCGGCTAGGGCCGCGGGGTCGGGCGCAGCGGACGGAGGCGTTGGCTGCGTGGCGCGGCGGCCGCGGGCGGCGGCGCCGGACGCGGAGGGGAGCGAGTCAGTCGGGGGAGAGGGGCTGGGGAGCGGGTCCGGGCGGGTCGGGTTCAGGTGGACCCGACCCGACCCGCTATGCGAGTCGTGGGCTGGGCCGAGATAGTGGACCGCGGGCTGGGCCAGGGAAACGGGCCAGAAAATATATAATTAATAATAATAATAATTATTATTATTATTATTATTATTATTATTTAATAAAATAGGTAAATAGTTTTTAGGCATTTAAAAATATGTCCGGGGTCCAATAAATTTCAGAAAAATTGTCCTAAGTCCAGTTTTCTATTTTACACCCAAAAATATTATTTTCATGATATTTTAATATTATTTATTTCCAATTAAAAATCATTTATTAATTAAAAACCTTGATTTTAATTACAGAAAATTCCCAGAAAATTCCAAAAAATTGGGGAAAATCCAAGATTTAAAAATTCTTACAAAATATGGGGGTTTACACAAAGTATAATTTTTTCAGCACCGAATAGAAATACCTGAACGGCTTACATAGCTTTGCATAAAAGAAAGACTGATAGGCTGACATGAAATAATGTTCTTATCCCATACATTATGCCCCTTTATTACTTCTTGGAAACTTGAAAGCAACTACTAGAAATCTTTGAAATACTTTGAAAATAGGAAGAAGCTTGAAAAGACTGCAACAAAAGCTTTAATTTTCTTGAGTGCCCCTAATATCTCGGTCACCTGGTTTGTCCACAGAGATGTGGGTCAGTACTTAACTTGTACTGTTGAGCAGAACTGGCCCATTCACCTAAACCAACACTTCTTAATTAAGGCATCAGTTAAATAGGCAACATTGTAAATGCAACATTATAATAGAAAACAGTTTATAAGCAACAGTTCATGCAGTAAAATATATATAAGCTTTGCACATATGGAAATTTTACCCCGGCCAATGGTCATTCCCGTATAATTTACAGGATTGTTCTTACCGTCCCTGTATAAGACATCACTAGTATACAACTCATTCTCAGTGGGTCATTTATGGTGTAGCACCAGATGGATATGCCATATAGAACTTCGATGGACGTACGATGCGCCATTCAAAGAAGATAGCAAGCCTCAATGAATTCTCGCTTATACTCAGAGCTACCAAAGCGCTACTATTTCCCCCGGACCGAACTGTCCCCAGTGCCCCGCGTTCCATTCGAGGAAATTTACTACCTTGTGCACAAGTTGTCCATGACCATACAATTCATCTACGACTATATGATAAGCATAAATAGCAGTGTAAGGTATTGAAATATTCAGAGCAACAATGCATATCTCCCCATTATTATTTCAGCATACTTATATTTGATTCGATTGGTAGTCCGTAGACTCCAATTTACCGCTAAGTTATGGCACCAAACCACAACACAATGATTATATCATTCCCTGTGTTACATAATTGAACTTTCCTCTTATCAATACAATTCCATTAATATATAATAGTGGTATAAAACTTGTGGCATTAGTGGTTTTATTGATCATTGGACTTAGCAAGGTTACAAGAGAACATTATTGATTATTGGCATGAAGGAGTAGAGAAGAAGGGACAGAACCGCTCACCAAACAGAGAATGTCGAGAGAGAAAAGACGCTTGTTTGCTCAGGCTCCGGTCACGCGGCTATCTGTATTGGCACCAACATTTGGTTAGACTATCATCTTCATTTCTCTCAGAGTTCTCTAGAATGGATACATGAAATCGATGAAATTGGCTAAACAATCAATCATCTAAAACCAATCACAAAAATATATTCACCAAAACCAAGCAGCGAAATCCAAGAAAGCCAACCAAAAATTCAACGAAAGCTATTGGACTCATTCTAACAAAAGCCGATCCATCAATTGGAAAGGTTCATTGCATTGTCCGTGATCGATTCTGCCGTAAAGTTTTCCCATACTCAATTTCAACTGAGTCAATTGAGCCACAAGCCTTATATAGTGCACCGCTAGGAGCGGGACACTACACTGTTAACCCACCAGATTGCTTGCAGGGTGCGGGAGAACCTCGTTCGGAGCGGAAACCCCCTTCGCGCGAGCTAAGGCATGAAGTTCGTTCTGGACCCTTGGAGCGTTGCATCCATATCTGAAGCGCATATACAAGACATAATATTGGAACTTCGCCTATGTATCATTCCATGTTATAAGCCACTTGGCACGCCTTTATTGTTTTGAGAGGGAGGGCTTGAGCGACTTGTAATCTCAGCCTAGCGCCGCTTGTAATACTGATTCAATATCAATAAAGTGCTTATTTTACTTCCATACTTGTGTTATTCGATGCTTCCGCTATGACAACTCTATAAACTTGTTACCAATCGCCTGTTCGTTTCTTATTCTGCTGCATTCGGACCATCTGTGCGACGCTGTGGCTTAGCTATTTTTTTGCCTGTTCGAATTCATGGCCTTGCATGGACGCAGCTTGTGCTCGTACGACATCACGTCCCGATGGACACGATCGTCTCGCAGGAGCGCTGGCGCGGTGATTTGCGCCTAGCGGGGACGACCGATCCTGCAGGAGATCGGGGTGTGACAACAACCAAGCAATATTAAACCAAGTGAAGACAGGTAAAGCCATGTAAAGCCAGGTAAAGACATGTACAACCAGGTAAAGTCATGTAAAGCCAGGTAAAGCCATGTGAAGTCAAGTCCATCCAGATGAAGCCAAGTGAAACCAAGTCAAGCATGTCCGATGAAGCCATGTAAAGTTATGCCAAGTCAAGTCTAGTCAATCATGTCATCACATGTAGCCGGACAAAGTCGGGTGAAACCTAGTAAAGCAAGTCAAGTCAAGTCATCTGAAGCCATGTAAGTTCTTGTCTAGTCAGGTTAAGTCATCTCGTGTCCAAGCAAAAGCCAGAAGAATCAAAATAAAATCACGAAAACCAAGATTTCCTGAAGAAAGGGCACGATCGGTATACCGTCGGTACAGTCCAGTACACCGTCGGTATACCGGTCCAGAGATAGAAAAAATACAACAAGTCTGGATTCCAACAAATTGATATACCGTCGGTATACTGTAGTATACCGTCGGTATGTCATTCCAAGTAGGCAAGAAAGGTTCTGGAAAATAATGTTCCACAAATTGGTATACCATCGGTATACTGTAGTATACCGTTGGTATGCCGGCCAAGACAAATATCCTGAAGTCGTTTAATAATGTCGGCAATGATTGGTATACCGTCGGTACACTGTAGTACACCGTCGGTATGCAGATAAGGTTCACATAAAATATCAAAAAATCTAAGTCGGTCGAAATCGGTATATCGTCGGTATATTGTAGTGTACCATTGGTATGCCGGTTTCCAAGGATAAACATAGTCATAGTCAAGTCTGATTTTCGGGACCCAAATTAAATCCTGAACCAAATCTAACAAGGAATCATGTCTAACGGTAAGTCTCATATCACAATATGGACTAAAACTCACGGTCACAACTCCGGTATTGTTTCCGTTACCGAGTTACCAAAAATGAATGGAACAAGATTCTACCAGAAATTAAAATCGAGATGGTCAAAAGACTAGAAATCACGATATGAACAACAATAGTAAAGCACGTCTAAACTAAAAAGTAACAACCAAAACTCCAGGAAAGTAAAATGACAGAAAGTAAAAGAAGTTCACGAGATCGGCAAGGTTTACTTGCCTAAAGCGAGCCTTCAGCCTAAACCTTCTAGTCTGCCACCACGAAGGGATTCAGAAACCACACTCCATGTCTCAAGACTAAACTCCAAGTTCGAAAGAAAAATGATGAAGAGAAAGAGAAAGAGAAAGAGAAAGAAAGAAATGAAATGAAATGAATCTCAAGTACTTTTTATAGAGAAATTCTCGAAAAGTAAAACAAATATCTGCCGGGTAGTATACCGTCGGTATATTTTAGTATACCTTCGGTATTACCGGTCAGATAGTAAAGTTTCAATTTTGAAAATTTTCGAACTTTTTCGAGAACCAATATAATGCAATAAATAGCAAAAAAAATACGTATCCGTATAAAATACGAATACTGTGAGACGAGTCTGACAACTCCATCGACGATAGTTCCAATGACTACGAAGGATGACGATCTTCCTTTGAAAGTGCGGGTGGCCAGCACAATTTTTCTTTTTACGTGTCACACTTAGATTGCGATCAAGACGAAGAACAAGCTCGGTTATAGAAGGATCTTCCTAGTCACATCAGAGGCGCGACAAGAAAGACGGTGAAAATAACTCTCTTACTCTTCTAAGAATTACTTTATTGCAAGCACTGCAAGATTAAATGTCATTGGAAGGCAATGCTGAAAGCTCTAACCATAGCTAATGACGAAAAGACTTGAGGGAGAAGAAGAAGAACACTACCTATGTGGCAGTAGTGGTGACGATGGGAGAAGTTGAGTAGTTCGACTCAGTTCGTAGTTCGGACACGAGTTTAGCGTTGATGGCATTCTCGATTGTGCTTAGACCGAGTTCCTCGACCCAAGAAGAAGCTGCATAGGAGCTCTTCTCTGTGAATATTTAGGAGAGGAATAAGGTTGTATGCGCCATCTTTGACATGGGTGCGGCAGTCCTTTTCTATACGAGCGGGTCCCCACTGTATCATCGACGAGCACATGGGTATGAGCTCACCAAGAACGACGGAGTTCATTATCACAGTAATATTGTGTGTTCTTTTCGTGCTATTATCTCAGTTTTGTCCGTCTCTCTTCAGCATGTGCACAACATGAATTTTGCTTTTATTTTGGTTAACAAGATTATAAGGATGAAAAATTACATACCAGTGTCGGGAATATAACTACATAGGAGATTGTTTGGGCGACATAAGTATGATCCAAGAAAACCGGCTACGTCTCTGGCATAAATTGATGTATAATTGACATATTATCTTGTGGAAGATGACTTATTCTGCACGCGGTTCAGTACCAAGGAAGAAATTTTGAACAAAAAGGATCAAAACTCACTGACAGAAAAAACAACGCCGAGCGCTCCGTCAATCCACTTCTGCTTTCGCACAAAGTCTCGGCTTAATTGCCCAGTTGTTGCCAACTGCCACGAAAGGCGTGTCTCCATTGTATTTGTGCAACCCCGGTCGCAAATGGATTGGATCAGGTCTTATAACGACCCACATTGAGCCCGAAACCGGTTATGGTCAACTAACAAGGAATTAGAGAGGAGAACACGAGTATGCAAAAAATCCACACCATCCATTACTAAATTTTTGTGTGTGCACAAGTGGTCGGTACATCGTATCGTAGTTTGGTTTATAGTACATTATAGTAAACTATATTCTGGATTCAAACATTACAGATTTTTGGTTCACGGATTTAAAGTACAAAAAAAAGGACTTTGAAAATCTAAAATTTGAACTATTTAACTTATTTGATTAGGGAATTTGTATATAAAATTTATTATAATTTAACATGAGCAGTAAATATTGTCCGTCACGAAATCGAAATTTTGACATCAGAATTTTTTTTTTTTTTTTTTTTTTTTAAGTGGAACGATTCATTCAAAAAATTCTATTTCCACTTTGCACGTTTAGTTGTATAACCACTTACTCTCAACTATAACAATTTTTTTTTTACTATTAATGCCACTTAAGCAAAAAGTATATTTCTTCAAATATTCATATTTTTCTTTTATAACTTTGACTTCTTCTAAGCATACAAAAGAAACATTTTCAACTTTGTTCCACTTTGTTCTATTTCTTCTAGTTTTTCCAAATCGCCAAACCAAACAGCCCCTAAATTCTATATTCTCTTCGTTAGTGTCACTCTCTCTCTCTCTCTCTCTCTCACACACACACACACACACACACAAATATATATATATATATATATATATATATATATATATATATATATATATATATATATATTTTTTTTTTTTTACATGAGTCATGCGTATGTAGACCAATAGAAATATATTTTCACATCTCATGTGCATCCATATGTACTAGTACACTCTATTTCTATTGGTCCACATGCACAAATATAGTAAAATGAACACTATAGCTCATATCTCGTTTACTATATATATATATATATATATATATATATATATATATATATATATATATATATATATGAAAGAGCCGGAGTCCTATTCGGAGTCCTATTGATGATCCTCTAACCTAGAGAGGCATGCAGTCCGGGTGGTTGGGTGTTCGAGTTTCAGTAGAAGTGGAAGAGATTAATTACTAAGGACCTATGTACCTCTCTCTCTCTCTCTCTCTCTCTCTCTCTCTCTCTCTCTCTATATATATATATATATATACACACACACACACGGGTGGTTGGGTGTTCGAGTTTCAGTAGAAATGGAAGAGATTACTTACCACGGACCTCTCTCTCTCTCTCTCTCTCTCTCTCTCTCTATATATATATATATATATATATATATATATATATATATATGTGTGTGTGTGTGTGTGTGTGTAAACGGGATATGAGCCATAGTGTTCATTTTTCTACATGAGCCATGCGTATGTGGACCAATAGGGTATACTCTATTCCTATTGGTCCACATACGCATGGCTCATGTAGGAAAATGAACACTATAGCTTATATCCCGTTTACCATATATATATATATATATATATATATATATATATATATTGAAAAAAAAAAGATATGAGCCATAGGCTCATATTTCTACATGAGCCAATGCACATGTAGACCAATATAAATGGAGTGTACTAGTGCATATAGAATGTAGGAATCCATTCCTATTGGTCCACGTGTGCATTGTTCATGTAGCAATATGAGCATATGGTTCATATCTCATTTATTATATATATATATATATATATATATATATATATATATATATATATATATATATATATATATATATATATGTGTGTGTGTGTGTGTGTGTGTGTGTGTGTGAAAAGATATGAACCATATACTCATATTCCTATATGAGCCAATGTACATATGGACCAATAAGAATGTAGTGTACTAGTGCACATAGGTGCACATTGATGCACATGAGATGTAGAAATCTATTCATATTGGTCCACATGTGCATGACTCATATAAGTAATATGAGCCTATAGCTCATATCTCGTTTACCCCTCCCCCCCCACATATATATATATATATATATATATATATATATATATATATATATATATATGTCAATGAATGATTTCTAGTTCAAGTGATTAGAGTAAGACATATCCTTCCAGATGCTACAGGTTCGAGCAACAGAGAAAATATATTTAATTTTCTATAAAATAATTAATATAAAAATAACAAAATGTAGATTGAGTATGCGATGGTGTGCACCTGCATTTGGACTTAAAAGTGTGACCTTTCGGACCAAGAGTATATAACTCTTTATCTTAATTATAACTCTATGGTTTGGTACACTCGTATGGACTCTACCATACACTTCAAATTGTTGCGAATCATCTCTCACACGGACAAAGCCAGTTGACAATTCTATGCAATTTTATGCCTTACATTAATCATTAATCTATACCTCTGAGAGCATCATTACTAAGGTTCATTTCAATTTATAGATTATAGATTTAGAATGTAGGCACTAATTTGGTAGAATAGCATCTAAGTTCAATTTTTTTAATTCTCAGATCTAACTCACCCATATGAACTGTAGATTTGGTCTGAGATTTCTAGATTCAGAATGTAGAAACTCATATTATAGAATAGTAAATCTTAATTTAAAGATTCTAAATTTTATATTATTTTTTTTTATCTTAATTTTTGATCACACGATCTTTGAAATCAAATATCACTTTATTATTTTCTAGTATTTTCGTATAAATCAAACTCATTCTACATCTATCTTCTTTACAAAATTTTGAGCAACATCTACTAACGATGCTGTAAGACACGTAGATCATGATATATCTTGACAGTCCATACTTTAATGGACTAGAAAAAGTTTTAATTATACAGTATAACTTTTCACATGTTTTTTCCCCTGTATACTCTACCAAAGTAAACCTTCACATTAAATTTCATATAAAACAAGAAAACCAAGAAATAAAAGTAAAAAATAAAAAATAAAAAGTAAAAAGTAAAAAGTAAAAAGAAAAAGAAAAAGAAAAGGAAAAAATCTCTCAACCATACATATCTACTCTTATAAAGTAGCTTCAAACGGTTCATTATTTTTATAAAACGACTAAAATATAAACCATCTAAATTTTATGCATATTCTCAATTAATTAAGAAAAAAAATACCAAATTAATTTTTAATCGTAATTAAAAATTAGTCTAACCATCATAATTAAGTTTTTTTTTTAACTAATATCTTAACTATGTAATATCATCTAACTACCTACATATGTATCTATAATAAATTTTAATTAAAATATAAACATATTTATAACAAATTATCTCTACTAATATAAGATGGCTTATAATTAAAGGACTTAAAATTGAACATCTAAGCCGTTTGTAAATACATTATTAATTATTTTATAAAAAATTAATTAATTATTTAACTACCTAATATGATTTACTTATAGCTAAAAATTTCTAACTAAAGTGGTTAAGATGAGAGGTATTGTTTTTTTGTTGCATGAGTTCAACTCCTAGAAGGACGACAATATTTATATTATTTTTTTTCAACAAAATTTTCTACGGACGTACAAAGCACGTGCACACACACACACACATATATATATATATATATAATAAATTTTAATTTAAATATATTTAAATATTTAAACTGTTTTTCAACACAAATCGAATTTTTTTTATTTTAACACACGTAAATTTACTAAAAAACATAAGAGTACTGATATTGACACTCGTAAATTTTCATCCTGTACTCATTTTTTATTTTATATTATTCAAATTTCAAATCAATCCCTACATAAATGTGACATTAATTTGTACATGAAGGGAGCCATGAGGAGTGTAGGATAATATTTTAGGAGTGCCAATAATGACTTCTTAGGATGCCGTTATTGGCACACATAAAATGTTATTCTACACTACAAATACAGGAGTATATTTAAAATTTAAATAATAAAAAATTAAAGAGGAATGCATTATGATTTTTTTTTTCGACATAACGCACGGGATTTGACGTAACGATAAAGACTCTTGTACACACTGTAT
Source organism: Iris macrosiphon (assembly GCA_036927795.1). Lineage (NCBI taxonomy): Eukaryota > Viridiplantae > Streptophyta > Magnoliopsida > Asparagales > Iridaceae > Iris > Iris macrosiphon. The sequence goes on along the minus strand of JAYESA010000020.1, from coordinate 13,286,045 downwards.
TGTATGTCTTTGAGCCCACTGTCTCCCAACTCCCACAATTATAAATGGAAGGAATAATACGTCCCCGTGGCTCGATCCACTGATCTTCTGCCACTGTCCCCTAACTCCCACAATTATAACTGGAAGAAATAATACGTTCTCGTGGCTCAATCCACTGATCTTCTATCATCCAGTTGAGATTTTATACCTTTACTCAGTAACCACTAGAACCACTCGAATTCGATATATTATGACATTTTATGGGTGTCAATAATCTCACCCAAACATAAAAGTCCTAAACAATCCATCCACAAACCGGATCAATTCCGGGTCGGGTCCTCAACCGACAAACCCACGATTCATTGTTCACGCGCCGCGCATCCGCCAACGACAATATAAAGAAAAAGAAAAAGTAAAAATTAAAAAAGGAAAAGAAACAACGCAGAGAGAAGCCAGTGGAAGAACCGAAGCTCATTTCTCCCCAAGAGAAAAAAAAACAGCGGTTTTCCGAGCTCCGTTGAGCGGTTCCCGACTAGGGATGAGTGGTTTCTGGTTTTGATTCCGACCAAGAAGAAGAAGAAGAAGAAGATGAAAGGGATGGTGAAGAGGAAGCCGGTGCTGTTCCTCCTCTGCGTCACGGTGCTCGCCCCCATCGTCCTCTACACCACCTGTAAGAAGAAAAGAATTTGGATTTTTTTTAGGGTCTTTGTGTAATTTTGCATATATTTCGTCCTGATCCTGTAAAAATCTGATTTTTGCAGCAGACAATGGTTTTACTCAGGACGTTTCCAACTGGGTATGTGTCAAAAACTGTCCTTTTGTGAATTTATTTTGATTTTTGGGCAAATTTGTGATTTTGGGTGTTTTATTTTGGGAATTTAGGGTTTGGGGAACGAGGCTGAGAAATTAAACGCCATTTATCAGGTATTTATCCATTTTTCTTTGATTTATTATCATTATTTTTGTTGAATTTTTGTTAATTATATTGTAATTGATTCATAGGAGAGTTCTGGAGGGTTGAAAGAACCGATTGGAATTGTTTTTTCGGAAGATTCGAACAGTTCTGAGAAGATCTCGAAGCAATCGAGCGATGGGTTTGTCAAAGGTTGGATCTTTACTTCTTCTTTTTTACAATGATTGCATTTGGGATTGGAATTTGAGAGATCTGAGGGTGTTTTATTTATTTATTTACAGATATGTCACTGGGGGAGTCAAGAGAGCACAAGACCCGGGTTCTGTCAGCGGCTGCCGAAGAGGGAACTCGGTCGGAGGAGCGCGTCATAGAGCAGATGACTGATGTTGAGAATTCAAGATTGACTTCTCAAGGGACTAATGCGAAGAAGGTAAATTTGCTGTTTTAGATGTAATTATGTTCTAGATGGATAACAATTGGATTTGTTCATGTCGTCAACGAGCTGGCTGAAAATAACATCATGCAAATTGCCGCATCTTGGATTCTTTCTTGCGTAGGGAAGTTAGTATTGTTTGTTCAGGAGACTGTTTCTTAAGTCGCTTTCTCTTGGCTGGAAGAACTTGATTCTTGATTATGGAAGGGGTATTGTAGCTTTTAGTATATATTGAAATAGTGAGAAATTTTATCCTTTGCTTGTAGGTTTGGATCACTGGATTATGTAAAATGGTTTGTTTATGTATGGGTGTTTCTTTAACAATATAAGACATAATTTCATCGTCATCATTATTCAAACCTTCTCCCATCAAAGTGGGGTCGGCTAATATAAGAAATGATTTGCTCCCTTTATTTTGTTGATGTATGCGTCATTTGGTCGGAAAGACCTTCTTTGTGACATTTCCTCTAAGTGACTTCTGCATGTTTGTGATTTTAAGTGAACGATTGGCTGATATTTCATTGTTTTCCAGGAAGTAAACAACAGAAAACAGCCTGAACGAACTTCAGCTAAAGGTGATCCTGTGAAACCCCAAAGGGCAAATGCTGGCAAGGATGGTGGGAACCTGGCCATACCCGATGCAAGAGTGCGACAAATGAAGGATCAGCTGATTAGGGCAAAGGTTTACCAAGGGCTGGGACAACTTAGAAGTAATGCACACTTTATTAGGGAGGTTCGAGCTAGGAGTAGAGATGTTCAGCGAGTACTTGGTGAAGCAACGAAGGACTCTGACTTACCAAGGAGGTATTACTAGTTACCTTCATAAACTGTCATTATCTTGATGGAACTTGTTGTATTATCAAAGTTTTTTACAAGTTACTAGTTGCATACGTGTATTGTGTTCATTGTTATTGAAAAATATAGGCTGTTGGATTCCAAACAATTGAAGCTTTGGTTTGAAATCAATATTTGTAATAGTTTCTAAAACTCTTCCTCAGTTTTTTTAATATAGATTTTGTGTTGGGGCTTGATTTATGAAGTAATATTTAGGGGTCATTAAATTGACTTTTGAAAAATCTTACACGAAATGATTTTATCTGGTTTTCATGTATTAATAGATTTAAAGTATCGAGGGTTCTTACTTTTCATCTTCTAAAAGTTCATGTCTCGTGCCATGTTGTACATGTTAGGGTTTATATTGCAGTACAGAACTCGATCTTATATCACATACTCATCCATTTCTGTTGCTTAATCCAGTGCCAATGATAAAATGAAGGCATTGGAGCAAACTTTGGCAAGGGGCAGACAAATGCAGGATGATTGCTCCTCTGTTGTAAAGAAGCTGCGAGCTATGCTCCACTCATCTGAAGAACAATTACGAGTTCATAAGAAGCAGACCTTGTTTTTGACCCAACTTGCAGCAAAAACCCTCCCTAAAGGTCTCCACTGCCTCCCATTGAGGCTTACCACCGAATACTATTTGCTGGATCCCAGACGGCAGGCATTCCCACATCAAGAAAAGCTAGAAGATCCTGCACTCTACCACTATGCATTGTTCTCCGATAACATATTGGCAGCATCAGTGGTCGTGAACTCTACTATTTCTCATGCCAAGGTAAGTGTATTCTCTAAGCGTCCAATTTTGACATCATAACTCCTCCTAATTTTAGGGTTTTTTTTCTTTCTTGCAGAATCCTTCAAAGCATGTTTTCCATATTGTAACCGATAAGCTTAACTATGCTGCAATGAGAATGTGGTTTTTGGCCAATCCACCAGGAGAAGCTTCCATCCAAGTTCAGAATATTGAAGAGTTTACATGGCTAAATGAGAGCTATAGTCCTGTTCTTAAGCAGCTTGGTTCCCAGTCTATGATTGATTATTACTTTAGGACTCACCGTGCAAATGCCGACCCCAATCTGAAGTACCGAAATCCTAAATATCTCTCAATCCTGAATCACTTACGATTCTACCTTCCTGAAATTTTTCCGAAGCTTAACAAGGTGGTGTTTTTAGATGATGATATTGTAGTACAGAAGGACCTAGCAGGTCTTTGGGAGATCAATCTTGAAGGAAAGGTCAATGGTGCAGTTGAAACTTGTGGGGAGAGCTTTCACCGTTTTGATCGGTATCTTAATTTCTCACATCCTCTTATTGCCAAAAATTTCAACCCTCGTGCTTGTGGGTGGGCATACGGGATGAACGTGTTTGATTTGGATGAGTGGAGGAAGCAAAAGATAACGGAGGTCTATCACTCTTGGCAGAATTTGGTAAGACACGATAACCACCCTTTATACTGGTTAATAATCTCATGCTATTTTGAATCATACCAATAACACTTTATACGTTGTTTTGTGAAGGTTTTACTTTGACATGGATGATACCCAAGTCTATACTGTGTCAAACAAATGTTTTAAATCTGTTGAACCGTATTTAAAGCAAATGAGATTAGATCATTCTTATTATACATATTCGTACATATTTTGCCTGTGCTTTACATACTATAGATGTATTGACGATATAGGTTTCCAGGTGTTCCTGCCGCACTTGACGCCCATGAAGTATCTGGGTAGTACTATGTAGCCTGACCTCTGCTTTAATACCTAAAGTTTGCTCATCAATATCTGAAATTTCTCTCTACCTCTTCCTTTTGTTTCAGTGTTCAGACTCTAATTTAGAAACTTCACCTTTATACTTTGAAACTTCCAAAATTCAGTTGGTTAATCTTCTCTTATTGGTTATGTTTGTAGGTTATTATATTGTATCTTGAGTTCAAGTCATTTTTGCTTTGTGCAGAACCATGATAGGCAACTGTGGAAGTTGGGAACCCTTCCACCTGGACTGATAACCTTTTGGAAACACACCTTTCCATTAGACCACTCATGGCATGTCTTGGGCCTTGGCTATAACCCCAGTGTGAACCAGAAGGACATATCACGCGCAGCTGTTATACACTACAACGGGAACATGAAGCCTTGGCTGGAGATTGGCATGCCCAAGTATCGAGACTATTGGACTAAACATGTGGATTATGAACAAAGTTATCTGCGAGACTGCAACATCGCTCCTTAGATGGTATTTTAATTAATGTTTTTCCTTTGGCGCTATGCCAAATCTCCTGCAATCTCTGATCTTCCCTATCTCCCCTTTCTTTTTTCTTTTAGTTAAGTGTTTTGATTCTTTGTGCTCTAGCGTTTATATACCACTGGAGTTTTCTTCTGTCAATCTTTTTCCCTCTTCCTCATAAGTGAAGATACATCAATTGTACATGATTCAGAATTATAGTTTAGAAATGGAAGCTTTATTTTGTAGATTCTCAAGTCAATCTTTGATAGTCTTTACGCTGTTTTGCAATTTACTAATGACAGATACCCGTCTTCTTCGCTCCCCGCTCCATGTTCATGTGTTAGTTGGTCCCCCTGAGCAGATTTCTTTCTGTTCCTCGTTGTTATTACTGCGTTTTGAAGGAGGTTTCAAATTCATTTCATTTGTCAAGAGCATCTTTTATAGAATATCCGTCTTCTTTTGAACGTTGAGAGCATAGTTATTTGAATTGTAGTGCATATAGAGGATGATTGATTCATGCTCAGAGGAAAGGTTGCATCAGAAAGGAAGACTCCATTTCGTATAAGGATGCTTACTGGGTTTCTCTGTTATATATTCTTAAGCAAGGCTTCATCTTTTTGTGAAGCCTTCTAGTTTTCGGATCCTCTACATATATGTCAGGCCACTAATACTGAATCTTCTTCTATGCTTATTAGAAAAGATGTGTTTGATTATCCACTTTAGAACATTGAAAGTGATTTTGGTCTGTCAGGAAAAGTTTTGAAGAGTTTTAAAGCTTTAAGCTTAATACTTTTTTACTTGACCTTTACTTATGCAAAATAACTTCGATGTTGGACTAGTGCAGTGTTTGATGCAAGAACAAGCTAGCAAACCCGACATTTTCCCTCTTTTACTCCAAAACAGCTGTTTCTTATGGTGAAGGATGCTATTGTTTTGGGTTTTAGGTTTTGCTCGTGAGAGCAGATCTGATGTTCAAAGAAATTGTCCCCTTCCTATTACATGTGAACAATTAACTCTATCTACTCCCAAATTCTGTCCGGACCCATATGTAATAGGGAGGGGACATAATTATCTTGGGACATCATATCTGCTCTCTTTTCTCGTCTTTGTGCTATATGATTAATCATGTTACTTATATAAAGTTTTTCTTCATGTTCTTGTTTGGAGGTTACTTTACTGATATTATATATACAATGTGGTCCCAGGGCTTTTGTATTCAGCTGATGATGCTCAATTATATGGCAACAAACATAAGATTACATGTGCTGTATCATATTTATATTCTTGATGCTGAGAACCTTAGTTTTAACTTTTCTAGTTCAACCTCTCATTTCCTTCAATTTTTTACTTTTATGTACTGGATTACTGATGAAGCAGTTGAATTGGAGATGTTCTTATAAATCTCAAGTAAATGAAGAGAAACTTTGACATATGACATCAAAGGCACAGTTTGTTCACAGCTCATAGATGGTGGGTTCATGTGTACAGTTGATTATGATGAAGTAATGTCTTGGTGGTGCATTTCTTGTCATGACTCGTATCAAAGTGATTGTGCTGTTGTGACCAAGCTGTCCATGTGCCTTTTGTCCTTCCTTTGCTGGTGACATCAATAGATTTTGCCTTTTCCTTTTGGTCCACCAACATGGATTGATGGTGACATGCGTGAATGGCCGACGATCTCATCCATTCATCCGTCGTTGGATGGTGAAATGCATGGATTGTTGGCGTTCGAGTACAGCGATATATTAACAGAAATTTTTGTATCGAGTATTAAAGTTTGATTAAATTGCAGAAAAAGAAACAAGTTTGCTAAATTTAGAATAGAAGTCTTTACTAAGGACGTTTTGGTTCTCTCCAGAATTAAAAATAATATACCACCAAAACTAAATTTTTACGTCCTTAATAAGTGCGTTTTCAAGTTTTTATTTTTTTAAAATAATAAAACGAAAACATTCATAATATGGATTTTTTATTTTTTGGGTTTAATTTTTTGGGTTTAATTTTTTTTTTTTAGTGAAAACGCTCCTACTATGGACGTTTCAGATTATTTTTATTTTTTCTTCTGACCAGAACAAAAAAAAAGAAAATTTGTAAATGCCCATAGTAGGGGGGGTTTTATTTGTAAAAACGTAAATTTAAAAAATATTTGAAAACATTCATAGCTAGCAGGGACGTTTTCTAAGTAGATTTTTGGAATTTCTCTTACTTTATTACAAACGAAATAAATAAATAATTGATGTTTTCGCTTATTAAGGATGTTTTCGGCTATAATAAAAAAATTTCTTTCTATGCAATTTACTAAAATTTTGATGCTCTATACAAAATATTCTGAAATAATAACCAGTTCTGACACGACAAGAGTACTACGTCAGGACTGAACTTAATCAGAGTTTCCGACACGAGTACTACCTCAGGACAACCTGACCTAATCAGAGACGTGAGAGTACTACGTGTTCAAAACTTAATCAGAATAACTTGTAAATGAAATCACAGAAACAATCAACACAATTGTGGCAATTGGAAACATGAATTTTTCCGTAAAACTTCGAATCGTAAAAATAAAATGATGGAATGATCGGAGCCTCCACTATTGGATATAAAATACAATAACTCTTCTTCAATTTCTTCCACTGATTCGAGAACCCACTAATTCGAACGAATCACTACAACTACTTAAGCAAAGAATAAGAAGTACAAGAACTAAAACAAGTTAGAGAAGATGAATCATTCGAACGATTTCTCCAAAATCTTGTTGGATCTCTCTCCAAGCTTTCAATCTCTCCTCTTGGAAGTTGCATAGTACAGTTGTTTATCACATTCAGATTAGGTTAGAAAACCCTAATATAAATATATCCAACTAATTCCAAGTCTGGAGGCATCCCGACAGTCAAAACAGACCAATTAAATCGGACTCGTCCATGAACTCCGCCCAGAACCGTATTTTTGCAGTTTTTGTTGGATTTCCAGTCCAAATGTTCTGGCCCAAAAGATTGAGCCCGAAAAAATGAAGGTCATTGCTGAAGAATTGGAGGCGAGGCTATTGGAGGCGTCGAACTCGAGTGACTCTTGTGGTTACCGAAAAAAGACATAAGATCCTAACTGAGTGACGAAAGATCAGTGGATCGAACCACATGACACTAACAATGAAAAGCTTGTATTAGTGCTGCCGTTGAAGAGAAGATTGATAATCTTCACATTGAGACTGATGCTAAGGAACTTGTTGATATCATCAACAATACCAAGATAGCATCATGGGCGATTTCAACACTTATCGATGACATCAAGACATCTTACTAGCAGTAGAAACTTTTTTTTTATATCCCATATATATAGAGAAGGAAATACTGTTGCGCATTGAAACACCCCAAATTTTGGAGTTCTCATCTAAGTTTTGTACATCAGAGATCCTCACCAGTCTGTCAACACCTTATATCCTCATTCGCAGAACTAAAACTACATGTAGCTCAAATAACAGTTCCACTAGGGACCAAAGCATCTTTTATTATCGTCACAATGCCGCTCTTGATGAAGTATCCGTCAGTCTCCCTTGCCGCTTCTTGCACATCATCACTGTTGATTATCTGGACAAAACAGAAATTTGTTCTGATGAGGTTCATATGAGAAATAGTTGTCAACACTTGCAAGTAATACATGTACATGAACCAAAGAGGAAATGAAAACAAGGTGAATCAATAAAATTTGCCAAGTAGCAGTACCTTGACATTGTCACCAATGCGAGCATTCTTGTCGATAATTGCCCTTTTGATGTGAGTACTCTTTCCTATGCCAATTGGAATGCTACCTTTTGCAGCTAGGAATCTCTTGTCAGCATCCGTCTGGTAGAGTAAATGATTGAGCAAATTGAACGCAGCAGATATTCCGTAGCCATCACATATTAAGTCATAATAAAGCATTTTATATGATAGTAGATGTAATAGAGGGATACCTCATAATAGTCTGCTCCCATCAACAGAGTGTCTTCTATGATTGCACCCTCGGAAATGCAAGAGCGAAGTCCTACTACAGAGTGATGAATCTTGCAATTCTGCAAAGATGCAAGAAGAATATCACATGTTTATGCTTCAAGTAGCTTTAACATACTTCAGACAAGATAGGACTTGAGCGAGGGAACATAATGGGTTCAATAATAACCAAAAACCATTTAGACACATGCAGACACTGTAGAGGGTTAAGCTATGATGGATGATAATACATGGTTTCCAATTTTGATGTTGCTAGCATTTCCGGTACTACCTAAGAACAATACCAGCCAATATAAGTCGGTAAACCAATGTACTTTGTAGAGGGTTTTGCTTGGCACGATGGTAAGCTTGTTGCTTGCATCACGAATGATGCAAATTTTTAGTTGGGAAAACCTCCTCTCAATGTATACGGACCCTCCTAGACCCAGCATAAGCAAGGGCCTCATGACACCCGAACACCAGTTTTATATTATTTAGGGATATTTTAGCAAATGCCCCATTCAAAATATAGAAACTAGCATATACCTCCCACTATTTTAAAAAACTAGGAAATACTCCCATTTTTTGTAAATCAGCCAAAATTTTGCTTAAAATAGTGGGGTAATTGTTCCATACAAAGGAATGAGGGCATTTGCTAGCTTTTTAAAAAAGTGGGGATATATGCTAGTTTCTATATTTTGAATGGGAGTATTTGCTAAAATATCCCTATTATTTATTCTTAATACCTTGCGAACATGTGGTCAGTGTGACATTTTATCACTATTATTGCTTTGAAACAACTAATAGGAGTGATAATCTGAACACCTTCGAATCTTAATATTTGTGCAAAGAAACATTTGTGAACTCCAGTTTTATCTGACTAAATGCAGATCCTATATGTTATGGTAATCTGATCACATTGATTGTATTACAATTTAAATCTTATAAAACTAAGCTTAACGTCAAGCTGCCACACCAGATACAACACCATTCAAGCCACTGATCTATATCTCGAGTTAATAAACATGATCTATTAATTTTGATGGCACATGGTTGAAAGTATACTGATAGCATCTGGGGCAGATATTATATAACATAAGAATAAGATATTATATAACATAAGAATAATAGGAAAAAGTAGGCACACGAGTCAATTTTAATTTACAACAACAAATTTGAATACTTAATAAAAAGAAACCAGATAACTGTGAATATAAGAAAGTGGACTTACTTTTATCACACACCCTTCCCCAATAACACTGTCTGTAACATCAGCATCAAGCATCTTGGAAGGTGGTAAATATCGAGGTTGCGTGTAGATTGGAGAAGACCGATCATAAAAGCTGCGAAGATAGTTCAAGTTATGACCAGTAATAGGATTTCAAACTACTGCAGTTTATCAGAGTTGCATGCATGTCAGCCTTCTAGTACCCTACCTGAAATCTGGTATAGGCTTTTTAGTTATCCCAAGGTTTGCATTGTAGAAAGCCTCTATTGTACCGATATCTTCCCAATAACCATCATATAAGTAGGCTTGCACCTGCAACTCAAAAAGGCATTTTGCATATGCTTGTTAGCAAACGTAGATGGAAGTAGAACTGAAATCTATTGAATGTGAAGTTATTTTCACATCGGAATTGATTCTTAGAATAGAAGAACATATTTCAACTTCCATCAATCATGTATAGTTGAGGTCTTTAGGAGGATATCAAGACTAAATAACATGAAAATACAAAAATCTTAAAAAAATATGAGGAAATGGGAAAATCATTGAGCAGAGATTAGATAAAATGGTGGTTGATTTTTGTGTATGCAATTGGTTTCCAAGTGGTACATAGGCTAGTGACTAGAACTATTAATGAAATAGTGCCATCTTGGTGCATGAGTACTTTTCTATTTACAATTTTGTGTTTATAAATGACAAAAATGGAAAAAAATCATTGTGCTTTCTGAGATTATGATTATATGGTTCAATGTCATAAGTGGCATCTATTAATTAGGATGCACAAATATTAGACATACCCTCATTCCAATATTAGTTGCACCAGGAATCACTTCACTTCCAAAGTCATTCGCCCCAGGAAATTTGTCACGAAGTAATTGCAACATCACATCTTTACTGATCACATAGATACCCATACTTGCTATGAAGGGCATCTCTTTTGCCCTTTCATCATCAAGACCTAAAATAGTTGTGTCTACCTAAACAAAAAAGAGAGAATACGACATTTAAAAATGCCACATTTTAGTTACTATATAATTTATAACCTTGCAAATAACACAACATATTATACAGCAAAGCATAAAGATCTAAGAATAACTAGCTAGTTCCTACCTTCATTGCCTTAAGCTGGTCCCCCTTTGGCTTCTCTGCAAATTCAATTATGCGTCCTTCTTCATCAATCTTCATCAGACCGAAAGCTGTTGCACGATTTTCATCCATTGGCAATGCAGCCACAGTTATATCAGCATCAGTTTCTCTATGAGCTTGGATAAACCTCTCATAGTCCATTCTATAAAGATGATCTCCAGCAAGAACTAGGAACTCCATGACATTATGTTCCTCAAAAAGCCACAAGTATTGCCTCACAGCATCAGCAGTTCCCTGAAAAATGCACATTGCAGATATTAGAGCTCACTCATCTTAGGGACTCAAATCATGGATAGGTTCATGTAAGTAGAGAATGTTAAACTCTATTATTAAGATAATTTTTTAATCAAAGAATGGAAACTTATTAAAGAAACTACCAACAACCTATTCTTCTTTAATAAAGACCTATGCCAAAATAGGTCGGAGAAATGGTAACATTGTTGTTTTTGTTGCTTTATTGTTGTTCTAAAATGGTAATCTATAGCTATAAAATAATATTAGTCTCTTTTTGAAATATATGCTTTTATGTTATCCTTTTCAGATTTTTTTTTTTGGCTTCTGTAAACCATAGGCAGAGGCATAGGATTGTTTCCGCTCACAAATAGTTTATTTCCCCTCATCTCTCAGGTTTTCCTTACCTACTGCCCCCTTCTCTTCCAAATCGACCATCCCCTTCATCACAAACCCAGTGCCCTCTATCAAGACCATGAAGAAATCGCCAGTAACTGAGCCAACCAGACCTGTTTGTGTGAATCTAACTTGCAACAAGAGATCAGCACTAGGGACCAGAAGAAAGGGTGGGAGGGGTGGGGGTTGGTGGGGGTTGGTGGGAGTTAGGGGATGCATATCATTGTGCTATATGGGCCTGCCATTTGGGGATTTGGATAAGAGGGTGGCATGGACATGTCGGTACTATATGACCACCCTGTCTGTTGTGCGTTTCTATGAGATGATTGGACGGTAAGAACAATATTCAGAAGGCTGAAGGCTGCCAGCAACAAGTAGAGCAAGAAGAAGAATTGAATTAGGGTATCATAAGAGAGCGTGCACACACGGCGTGTTCTTTTAATGATTTTGTGAGTCGATAGGGCACGATAATGATGAGGACACCACCTCCACACAACGACAAGAGGGAGAATTGCACCTGTTGCACTTGCATTTTATTTCTTATCTTAAGTCATTTTTCCGTTGATGCTCATTTTTGTTGACCTGCAGTCGTGAAAATAAAATTTCTGAGTTATTTTTTATAAATGTTTTGATGTCACAAAATCTCATATCGTATCTTTTTAAATAGGGCTATTTGATATTACCCCCCTCTTAGATTAGGTATATTGATATTACCTCCATGTTAGATTAAAAGTTGAGAATACCCCCCTGAAAGTGTCGTTAAAAACCTGAAAGTGTCGTTAATGAGTTTTGAAAGTGTCGTTAAATAGTTTTTAACAACACTTTCAGGGGGATATTCTCAACTTTTAATCTAACAGGGGGTTAATATCAATATACCTAATCTAAGAGGAGGGTAATATCAAATAGCCCTTTTAAATATTCAGTGAAGTCAAAAAATATATTATGTCAGATTGTGATCTTTTAATCATACTATGAATAATATTATTTTCTAATGGATTTTCAGAATTTTATTAAGAGGGGGGTTGGTTAGTGACTTTTCAAAGTGCTCAAACATCATGAATTTACAAAACATTTAAACATATATTCAAGTCTTTTCTAACCAAGTTCTCAGGAGAAGTGCTTATTGAATGCACTTCCTTACAAGTAAAAGCAATGCCAAACAAACCCTAAGACTCCAAGCACTTCCTCAGTAACCATTGAATACCAGGCATAATACCGTAATGCACTTAAAAGTAAGTTTACTAAGAGAATCAATGTTACTGAACATTTCAAGTTTCATGTTTTTTGGTGTGACAGAGACTTCATACACATCTAGGACAATCATCAAATCATTAGGATATCACCATTCTTTATCATTTTAATAGTTCAACATATAGAAAGAAGTTTAATGTTAAAGATCTCAAGTCTAGATTGTATCAAATGAAAGTCCAATCAATTTCAAGTTTCAAATTTTGATAACACCGCCGTCGAATATACAGACACAAACTTACAATCACACATACACAAACATTATATAGTTGTCTCCGTGTGTCAGCACCTTGGATGGTTCCAGCGTCGGAGACACCTAAGACACTCGTATGTCACATGTCATGATATTTGTATCTTGATTTCCCTGACCTGTTTTGGTTGTGACCTGTTCTGAGAGGTTTTGTTATCTGGATAAAAAACTCTTGAGGTATTTGATGAAAGCGGCAGAACTGGGCCAATATGTATTTCCTATTATGTGTGCGCCATTCAGATGTACTGTAGGACAGATCAGGGTGAATTGGAGGTTAGGATTTTTGGGAGCTTTCTTGAGCAGTCTTTCTATTAGTCTATTTTTCTCCTCGCTGGTGGACATAGGCAACAAAGACAGTCCACCTACATGCTGTGTGTTTGCCTTTCGTGCTATGTTTTAGTTTTCATTAATTTCACAGTGTAGCACTGTAGTCATAATTGTTGGGAATGGATCTCGGAACGTAGAGAAAATGCTAACCGTTTTCAACCGAGAAGAACACGTAAGGACTTCGTTATAACTTGCAAATGCACAATCACAACAACACAATCGCAAACAGATACTTTTACGTGGAAACCTAATGCGGGAGAAAACCACGTGATGATACGAGTTCAAACCGAAAAAGCTCTACTACTGAAATAAAAGAATACACCTCTACAACTTCTCCCACATATCCGACAAACGGATCAACCACAACTACTCAACAACGAAAATGGTTTACAACGGAGAAAATAACAAGTTACCGGAGACGAGAACTTGAAGACAAGCCATACTGAGTCATGTGTGCATGAACCTACTATGAAATGTCTTACCGGGGTAAATAGCACTCTGACTGCTATATAACAAAGTTTACTACCCGTATTTCAGTTCTAAATCATTCAGGAATTTCTTCAGCCATTAACAACTCCTTGCATGCCTCCGTCGCCGTAATGAACTCCATCTCCGTCATAAACAAGACAACACACTTCTGCAACATGACTGTCACGATACTGCCCCTCCAACAAATATCATCAAATAGTATGACGTTGATCTCCTGGCGCCAACGTCCCCAACCATATCCGCATTTGTATATCCAATCAAGTTCAGCTTGTCACTCCCAAAGGAAAGCCTCCAATCAATTTCAAGTTTTAAATTTTCATAACATCACTGAAGCATAAGGCATCATTTACAGACTAGATTTCTCCTTCTAAGTCGATTGATGCTACAAGAGGCGTGCTCACCTTATTTGACCCATCCATCCCAAACCTTTGAGGCATCTTGTTGGACGACCACAATATCTTGGACCTCCTATGTCGACTAATCTCCATCAAGGGATCAATTTTTGTTGTGCCTATATCTTTCATAGAGAAAGCCTTACTAAGTAGTGCTTAAACTCTGCTATTCTCGAAACATTGTGACCTACAAGAAATATGCTCTTTGCATAGAGCGAAAGAATGACCAAGTCATTCTTAGCAAAATACTTCACAAATATAAAATTGTTCGACATCATCTTGGCATGACCATGCTCACCCGTGACTCAAACTTCATGTACCTGTGTGGTGTACCCTGTTTCGAACCATAAACCCTTCTTCAGTCAGTAGACCATGTGCTCCTTGTCTTTCTCATCGAAACCCTCGGGCTGCTCCATGTGCAACGCCTTCAAATAATAATGGAGGAATGTCATCTTCGCATCTATCTGCTCCACCTCCAAATGGAGATTTGATGTCAAACCCGACATCACACGTATAAACATCTTGATGATTGACGAAAAGATTCCATCAAAATTCACATATTTTCACTTATTATAGCCCTTATCTACCATTCTCGTCTTGTATCGCGGGCAAGTAGCATCTTCTTCATGCTTCACTCTGAACAATCAACGATTCATCAAGGTCCTTTTGTCCTTGTCAATCATACCAGATCATAAGTGTTGTTGGCATTTAGGGACTTATCTCCTGCATTTCATGCATTCACTCTTGCATGTTCTCGTCCTTTATTGTCTTTGCGAAACTTTCGGGTTCTCCCTTGTGAGTCAATAAGACGTATTCATCAGCCGAGTACCTCCCAGATGATCGACGCTCTCTAGTACCTCTCAATAGTTCCTCTAGTGTTTGTTGTTGATTATCATCAACCTCATCTTCTTTAGAAATTGTCTTATCTGTGTGCTCATTCTTCTAAAAAATTTCTTGACAATTATCAGCATGCTGATGATCAAGATTAGAAACATCCTCATGTACTGGATCCTCCTTGTCTAGCAAATCTGCAGCGATAAAAAAGAACTTTTTCTCGAACTAAACTAGCTCGATATCGGGCAAATCCTCAGTCTCAGAAAGTATCTTGGATTCTCGAATATCAGCCATTGTATGGTCCTCGACGAACACCATATCTCGGCTTCTATAAAGCTTTTTCTCCACTAGATCGTAGAGCATGTAGCTGAACTCATCTCTACTATATCGACAAAGACGCATTGTCTCGTCTTTGCCTCAAGCTTGAACCATTTATCCTTTGGTACATGAACGAAGGTCCTGCATCCAAACACTCGTAGGTGACTGTATGACGGCTCATTGTCGTACTATACTTTATCAGGCACATCACCCAGCAATAGAGCAGGAACAGACATTAATAATATAAGCTACAATTTATAGAGCCTCACCTTAATAACTACCTAACAACTTTGCTTCAGACAACAAGCACAACACTCTCTCTACTAGTGTCTAGTTTATCTGATCCGCGATGCCAGCTGAGACATCTTTGTCCGAGTCTTCTGGTGCTGCATCCCTTGCTCTTTGTAATAAACATCAAAGGGAACTAAGTACTCGTCTTCATTGTCGGAGCGAACACACTTTACCTTTTTGCCGATTTCCATTCCAACGAAGGCCGAAACTCCTGAAAGTGGCCAACACCAATCATAAAAAGTGTTAGGAAGTAAGAAACTCACCCAATAATTTCACCTTCAATGGACTACAGACGTCCAAGTGAATGGACTTAAGCAACGCTGGCTTCCTCAAATATGGGTGGCTCTAAAACGACACTCTGTGCTTCTTTCCACTCTATAATCAACTATCATGTAAGTGGCAAATAGTGCCCTATTGTGAGACATATGTATCGAAGCCACCGAGTCGACAACCAACTATTGTCATTGCAGACGAGGTTGAGTGTCACCTCATCATCAACAATGCACCTCCATATATATTGATGTTGTTGTAGTATTCTTGCTTTTCTTTTCTTTATCATCCTTCTTCTCTCTCTTCCACGTACAATAATTCCTTTTAGTGTGACCTATCTCACCATGATAATAGCACTTATAGTCTTCGTACAAACCCTTAGACTTTCATATGCTCGTCCCTATTGTTTAGACCCATACTTTTGCTCCTCCCTTGACTTTATGATACTAACACCTCAGTGAAGTTTGGAGATGGAGAGGAGAAGGAGAAGTAGGAGAAGAGAGAATATGAGAAAGGAGATTGCAAGGGCCTTAAAACCCTAGGTTGCATCTCATGTCTATTTATATAAATATGCAATACACCCACAATTACTATTATACCCTCATATGATAAATAATAAAATAAAATAACTCTAACACCCTCCCTCAAGCAGGAGCATAGAGATCAGACATGCCCAGCTTGCTACATAAATCAGAAAATGGACCACGAGCAAGTGGTTTGGTGAGGATATCACCTAATTGATCCTCTGACCGAACATAAGGAGTGACAATCTGTTTCTTCAGCAACAAATCACGAACAAAATGACAATCCACCTCGATATGCTTCGTGCGCTCATGAAACACCGGATTACTTGCAATAAACATTGCCGACTGATTATCACAATACATCTCCATCGGAATAGGAATCATGATTCCCATTTCATGAAGAAGAGACTGCACCCACATCATCTCAGAAGCTGTATGAGCCATCGCACGGTACTCGGCCTCTGCACTAGAACGAGCCACAACATTCTGCTTCTTACTACGCCACGTGACAAGATTGCCACCCACAAACGTACAATAGCCAGAAGTAGACCTCCTATCACTGCGACTGCCTGCCCAATCAGCATCACTGAATCCAGTCACCGTAAGCAACTGGGAAGGTTTGTACAACAAACCCTTTCCAGGTGCACCCTTCAAGTATCGAAGAATGCGAGAGATAGCCTCCCAATGTGGTTGCCGAGGGGCATGCATAAACTGACTAACTACTCCAACTGCATATGTGATGTCTGGTCGAGTAACAGTAAGATATATAAGTTTGCCAACCAAACGTCTATAATATCCAACATCCTCAAATAACTCTCCCCTGTCAGCATCAAGCTTGTCATGATAATCCATAGGAGTCTCAACTGGCCGACACTCTAACATCCCAGTCTCGGAGAGCAAGTCTAGAACATACTTGCGTTGTGACAGATACACACCTGTCTTAGATCGAGCAACCTCGATTCCAAGAAAATATCGAAGAAGACCCAAATCCTTAGTATGAAACTGACGACTAAGGTAGGCCTTCAAGTCCACAATTCCAGCATGATCACTCCCAGATATAATGATATCATCAACATAAACAATCAACACGATAATACCTGCTGAGGAAGAATGGCAAAATACTGAATGATCTGATGTGGTACGCCGAAAGCCATACTGAATGAGAACTGAACTGAACTTGTCAAACCAAGCACGAGGTGACTGTTTCAGTCCATATAATGCTTTCTTCAATCGACATACGAGTCTTTTATTTCCTGTTACAACATATCCCGGTGGTTGATCCATATAAACCTCCTCCTGTAAGTCACCATGCAAGAAAGCATTCTTTATGTCCAGTTGATATATAGGCCATTGGTGATTAACCGCCACAGAAATAAGAATCCGAACTGAATTCAGCCGAGCCACTGGAGAGAAAGTCTCCATATAATCCACGCCATATGTCTGAGTATACCCTTTGGCAACCAACCGTGCCTTGAGGCGCTCAACAGAACCGTCAGGATGATATTTAACAGTGTACACCCATCTACAACCCACTGTTTGTTTTCCAACAGGAAGTGATGTAAGCTCCCAAGTCTGGTTTTGATGTAAAGCATACATCTCCTCATCCATTGCACTTTTCCAACCAGAAGATGACATAGCCTGCTTGTAAGTTTTGGGAATAAAAGTAGAAGACAATGAAACAGCAAATGCATGAAAAGATGATGAAGCACGGTGTAATGAAACATAGTTAGAAATGGGATGCTTATTCTTTGTGGTACAAAGGCGTTGTCTTTTTCTGAGAGCAATAGGAAGATCATCTGGATCTGTGATGATGGGAGTAGAAACCTCAGGCACGGAAGATGATTGGTTGAAGGCTGAATTCTGCAGAACCACTGGCCTGTCCTTGGATCTCTGATAAACCTGTAAATGGGGAATGGAGACAGAAATTGATTCAGGAATGACCGGAAGTGGTATGGAAGATATCAAATCTGTTGTAAAAGGAATATCACGGTCTCCTGAAGGAAAGAAGGGGGTAGACTCAAAGAATGTAACATCCGCACTGACATAATATTTGCGTGACTGTGGACTGTAACAACGATAACCTTTTTGAGTACGGGGATAACCAAGAAAGACACACTTCAGAGATCTAGGAGCCAACTTATCTCGATTAGGTTCCAAGTTATGAATAAAAGCGACACAGCCAAACACTCGAGGAGATAAGGAAAAGGGTGCGACATCTGTATGTAATATAGTAAATGGAACTTTGTTATTTAATACAGATGATGGCATGCGATTAATAAGATAACATGCAGTAAGAACGGCATCTGCCCAATACTGTTTGGGGACATGCATATTGAACAGGAGAGTTCGAGCCACATCTAAAATGTGTCGATGTTTGCGTTCGGCTATACCATTTTGTTGAGAGGTGTGGACACAACTGGTTTGATGAATCATACCACGATCAACACAGAAACTGTTCACAGAAGATTGAGTATACTCCAAAGCATTATCAGAACGCAGAATTTTGATACGTTTATTAAACTGAACATAGACTTCATTATAAAAGGCAGATAACACATTTGGAAACTCAGATCTTTCTTTCATTAAATAACACCAAGTCATTCTGGAATAATCATCAATAAAAATAACAAAATACTGAAATCCTTTCGGACTTTTGACTCTAGACGGACCCCAAATATCAGAATGAACAAGATCAAAAGACTCTAATTGACGACTCTCACTACGACGAGGAAAGGAACTACGGTGATGCTTGCCTAACTGACAAGCCTCACATTCAAGACTAGATACATGACTCAAACTAGGAACAACTTGACGCAACTTAGCCAAAGACGGATGTCCCAAACGATAATGCCACTGCAACGGAGAAGTAGAAACAGAAGTGAAGGCCTTTCCAGGTAGATCCAAGTAGTACAGTCCATCTTTTTCATGCCCCGAACCAATCGTCTTCTTCGTCCTGAGGTCCTGAAAAATACACGAATTGGGAGAAAATGTCACAGAACATTGAAGAGATTTGGTTAACTGGCTCACAGATAACAAATTAAATGGAAAATTAGGCACATATAATGAATCAAATAATGATAGTGATTGAGTAGGGTGAATGACACCTTTCCCAAGCACAGGACGAGTAGACCCATCAGCCAAGATAATATTGTGTTTCATGGAACTACGATTATGAAAGATAGATGTTATACCAGACATGTGAGAGCTCGCTCCTGAGTCGATGACCCAAGAGGTGGATGGTGACTGGGTTGCCACAAAAGCAGGATTACCTATATGTGCCATGGTTGCAGTAGGTTGGGAGGTGGTACTAGCAAGCGCGTTCAACTTCTGGAGGATCTGTTGAAATGGAGATGAGGTATCGGACGTTGAAGTCTGATTGAAACCCGAAGTATCATCTCTGGGAGCAGAAGTGGTGTCCTGGGACTGCATATTTTCATCATGCACTTGATGTGCATATTCTGGTTTGCCCCATTTGTCCCAACAATAGTCTTCTACATGACCGAGCATTCCACAATAGTTACACTTTCGTGGTTGACCACGGCCACCACCACCACCACCGCGGCCACCACCACCACCGCGACCACCACCACGACCATTGTCTCTACCACCACGGCCTCCTCCTCGACCAAAACTACGACCACCATCTCTACCGCCACGTCCAATACCACGTCCACCACCACGACCAACAGCACTAGAAACTAGGGCAGAAGAGTCGGTACTCGGCACCACAGAACTCTGTCCCAGAAAGGAACGATTGAGACGGGAGAAAGTATCTGCCACCGTAGGTAACTGCTCTCCAGCAAGGATTTGAGCTTTATAAGGTTCGAGCGCAGGATCCAAGCCGGCAAGGATGAGTGAAACATGAAACTCTTCCTTCTGTCTCCGAGCTTCCTTCAAATCAGTAGTAACAGGATGATATTGAAGCAGTTCCTCCCACAAAGCCTTCTTTGAAGCCAGATATTCATTCACAGGCTTCCCATTTTGCTTTGTATTGAACAATAACTCGTACAACTCATAGATACGGGCAACGTTTCGCTTCTGCGAATAAGATTCTTCCAGAGATGCCCAAATCTGTTTGCTTGATTCACACCACTGAACATTAGCAGCGATATGTGGTTCCATACTATGCCACAACCATGACATAACGTATGCATCTGCACTCATCCAATCTTCATACTCAGCGGACGTTTCAGGCAGGGGTTCTTCGGTCAAAAACTTCAACTTTTTCTTCGCCCTTAACACCACTTTGATAGACTTGGACCAGGCAAGATAGTTCGCACCATTCAGTTTCACCGCTGTAATCGACTTTCCCAATTCATCATTATGAATAACAGTAAAAGGAGAACCACCTCCGCTACCACCACCACTATTAACCTTGCTAGAAGATTCGGTCCCCACCATACTTGCAGATGCAACAGAAAGACGAGATCTTTGAAACCCTAGATCTCACAACGAACCTCAACCGACGACGAATAACCAACGGAGATCTGTAGAAACCCTAGATCTCATAAACGAACCACGAACGACCACGAACAGCGAACGACGAACGGCGAATCATGAAAAGTAGACGAAAAACAGCCCAAAATTTTTTTTCGGGGCTGCCGCCCCGAACCCTGCTGTCAGGAGCTACCGCCCCCGAACCCCTGTCGAACTCACGGCCGAGTTCGATCGGCCCTGTCAGGGATGAGATGTACAGTACTTACAAATATATGCTCTGATACCAAGTGAAGTTTTGAGATGGAGAGGAGAAGGAGAAGTAGGAGAAGAGAGAATATGAAAAAGGAGATTGCAAGGGCCTTAAAACCCTAGGTTGCATCTCATGTCTATTTATATAAATATGCAATACACCCACAATTACTATTATACCCTCATATGATAAATAATAAAATAACTCTAACAACCTCAAACTAGGATTAAGACGATGTGTCAAGATATTTTTATCTTTTCTCATTCAACACCTTATTCTTGGCGAACTCCAAAGTCATGATAACTTCAGGAGCAGAAGTGATCATAGACACTCGTACAATTTTGTCATGAGTACGACAAAGTATCCAACAATCATAGCCCTTGAATCTTGTTGTCGAATTTGACCCCATTAGGCAACTACACCCTGGAACTCATTTATTTGGTCTGTAAATTGGTGTAGCATCCTTGTACCTCAGACCCATCATCCGTGAGATAAAAAAACAGCTTGTAGATGTCGGTCTTCGTGGCATGTAATGACTCTAATTTTCCAATAACATTTTTGCATGATCTATGTTTGTGTTGTGATTATAAACATTTTCATCCAAAAACCGTCTAATATAACCGCAGACCTATTTATGCTCGAATGACCAATCCTCCTCGAATTAATTTTTAGCCTTCTAATAATAGATGCAACTTTTTGACGAAAAAATATACTTCCTCTTACTTCACCAATAATGATAGTTTGTTCCATTCAGTCTAAAATACAAAATGGTTTCACATCCATCTTTTCTCTCGATCAATCCATCAAACACCTGACACCCTCCAATCATACACTTTGATACCACTATGTTGGGAATAGAGCTCGAAATGCAGCGAAAATACTAACCATTATCGACCGAGAATAACACGTGAGGATTGAACTAAATCGTAATAACCTATGTATGCACAATCACAACAACACAATCATCCAATCACAAGCACAAAGACTTTACGTAGAAACCCAATGCGAAAGAAAACTAAGCGACGATCGGAGTCCAATCCGACAAAACTCTACTACTGGAGTAAAGGAATACACTTCCTCCTCTACAACTTCTCCTACTAATCGGATAAATGGATCAAACACAACTACGCAATATGAAAATGGATTACAATGGAGAAAATAACAAGTCACTAAATACGAGAACTCGAAAATGAACCTATGTGGATTTCCCCGAACGAATCTATCCTCAAATCGACCAACAAGGCTCTCTCTATCCTTCTTCATCAACCAACAAGGCTCTCTGTATCCTTCTTTCTCTTCTTGGAAGTTGTACAACCACTTTTCTCTCGTGTCTCTCTTTAATTTGGTAAAGGAATAATATATATACCAATCCCTAAGATCGAGATAATCCAGACTGTTTAGATCTTGATCAACATTTCGATTCCCAAACGATTTATGATGATTCACATTAGACCGGATTACCGGCAATATACTACTCGTATGCTTAATCCGCATAAAAATTGTACCAAAAACTTGCTCGAAAAATATTGTACATCTCAATATACTGCTAGTATACTGATGCCCTTGAAACTCCTCTAGAAACTGTTGATACCTACTTTGATATGAGTCTCGTCGAAACCTCTATCTCCTTGTGCTTCTCCGACACATGTATGACGGATGACGCCTTTCGCACTCCGCAATGTCCTCCACAGAACCACCCCAACAATAACATACCAAGGCGACCGAGAATATAATGAGTACTGATATTTTCTATCAAGTGTGGGCTCGATTGTTGTGGTTTCTAATGGACACAGATTTTGGAGGAAAA
Source organism: Iris macrosiphon (assembly GCA_036927795.1). Taxonomy (NCBI): domain Eukaryota; kingdom Viridiplantae; phylum Streptophyta; class Magnoliopsida; order Asparagales; family Iridaceae; genus Iris; species Iris macrosiphon. The sequence goes on along the minus strand of JAYESA010000020.1, from coordinate 13,263,260 downwards.
CTTGCAAAAGGAGAAAATGAATACATTCTCGATACCTTGATAAACTAAAATAAAAATTGGACAATTATAGCTTGGATTTCTACAGTTCACTACCATTTCAGTAATCATTATTACTGAAGAGTCACACTCTTCCTGATCCTCACTAACTCTTTCCATGAATAATCTTCAATAATGCTTTAAAGGAGGCCGGTCATCAATCACCAGACTACTATAACCAGGACCCCCTCCCGTTTTTATTTTGCCCGGGATGGGATACGATTACGAACCCACTCTTCCCCTCCCTTACAAGTGCACCACTGGACCGCCCCCTTGGTGGTTTGGAGAGGGCATTTTACATGTGTATAAGTTCTCGACGATATGGACACTGGCTTGCTATAGAAAAATAAGAGAGGGCCATCCATTTAAAGAAATGATACTTCCTAGTTCCTGGTGACTATTTTACTAAACTCGTAAGAAAATATAATAAAACTTTATCGAATTGCTTGAACTATTTCCTTAGTTTTTCCATGTACAGAAAAAGTTCTTGAAGCTTCTCTCTTAGGAAGCACAAATAGGATGCTTAGAGTTTCGGTCAATGCTATTTTCTTAGTTCAAATACATAGCACAAAACACTCAAAATTTGATTGACGATTCTCAATATTTATAACAATTGGAATACCAACTTCTAAAGAATAACAATTGTGACAAGAAAGTACAGCAAATTGACCAATGAATTCATGCATATCGAATGTAAATTTGCAGCATTGATTAACAAAGCATTCAATTTCAGTTTCTATTAACCCAAGGCTCTTTATGTATATAAAAATTAATGCTTTATCACACTACCTTTTATGAGGTGATTCATAAACCATACATATTGGAATCATATACCATTTTATATTAACGTTTTATCTTCCATACACCTAATAGAACTTTGAAGAAATGGCTCAAACCTGAAACCAGTTTGGGTTCTCCGGACTTTGCTGAGCTGCCAGAACTTCCACAAACCCTTCATTCTTGTATCCGCCCATGTTGCTTCCATAAGCCCGTGAAAGGTGTCGGTTGAGTGATGCAGAATTGAACTGTGTGAGCACATATATCTTTGAGATGTTGCTGTTCAAGCAATTGCTAACAGGAATGTCAATCAGCCGGTAATTAGCTCCTAGTGGAACTGCAGGCTTTGCTCTCTTCTTTGTCAAAGGGTACAGCCGTGTACCTGCTCCACCTCCTAATATGATTCCCAGAACACTCTACACAAGCAACATAACAACAAAGTTTGTTTATTGATGAAACAACTGAGATTCGAGATTAGAATGAATGGAGAGTCGTCATAAGAAAAACAAGTCAGGTTTAAAACAATAGGCATACAAGTAATAAATTTAAAGAAACTTGAAGAACATATGAAATGACTACAAAGATACACATGCTGCCTTTATAATCTTAGAACATTGAACCATCGAGGAGAGTGAGTGGTGTTAATCAAAGATCCTTAATTACCTCTGAAAATTTTCATTTGCACTGAAGTTAAATCATAGGCCAAACTAGGTGCGAGTTAGATGATTAGATCCCTTATACTTCAATCAAGTTCACAATTATTGTACAGATCTCTCAGTACAATAATTAACTCTATCATGTTCTTATAATTTGAAGATCGGAGCATTTGTATAAAATATTTAGTACGAAGATATGAAACAGATTATCATTGGCCATACAACAACAAATTGGTGACATTTTGGTGAAATATTAGTTTTCAGTCCCAAGAAGCACGGGCACTCCAAAATTCATGCGGTGTCCGTGCCCGTATTGTATCGTGTTGGACACACCTATCAAACATGCCAAAGACACTCAGAAATACACTAGGACACACCAAAATAGGTGCCAAATCCGTGTCCCATGTCTGAAATGTGTCGTGTCAAATCCGTGTCCGTGCAACATATGTTTGCACGGATGCTAATACGATATGGTGACACGAAAACAACATTTATTTCAGAAAGCCCTGCTTAATTTGGAGTGTCCATGTCGTGTTCGATATACACCGACCTGGGTATGCCACCAAATTTAGAGTAGCCTTTTTGCCTGTAAAAATCATTTATCTTTTCCTAAAAGTTAATTTTTCACAATTAGAAGGCTAAAATTTCTAATTTCAGCATTGACTATTTGACATTCATCAAGTTCACAATTTCTTTTTACATCAAGATTGCATTACTATACAAAATTAAAGAACCCGGAAAATTTCCATTAGAAACCCTTAAGTAGTTCCAAATACCACAATGGTGCCTCTCTGATCACAATGCTTCAATTCCGCCAACTGCAAAGCTTCCTTTTTGGAACCAAGATCGTGACTTGAACAATAAAATCTCCCCATTATCTATTACTAGCATTAATGAAACACTAATTAAAACTACATAATTTCCGATTCCGAGTGCAATGCTGCAATATCACAAACTTCACAATCGAAACTAATCATGAACGAAACCTCTAGAGTTCAAGAATCTAGGACTCACTCGGCTGGCGTCGGGATCGAGGCACGTCTGCGAGTTCCGCGAGTCCGATACCGCCTTCGGCGACACCAGAACCGGCGTTCTCCAACCGGTACCTCCGTTCCTCGGACGGAAAACCGCTCCCGAGCCCAGCTTCTCGCCGGAGAGCCGGGAGCCAGCGAAGCCGAGGGATTTGGTTTGGGATCTGGAAGGGGAGGGGGAAGCTAGGGTTTTGGAGGTCGGGAATTTGGAGACTCCGATTGATGCCATCGCCATTGTAGAGAGCTACGGAGGTTTCCTCTCTCCCTCTCTAGTTGCAGTCTTGAAGTTGCAGATATTTATTATGGACGGAGACGATTTAAATAGGAAGATCATGATCCGAGAAGGAAACTAGTGGTTCGTATTTAAATGACACTAGAGTTTGCACTAAATTACAAAAATACCTCCTGGTAATCACCAAAATGGCGTCCGAATAATGTAGTGGTTGTCATTCGTGATTATTTTTCCTTTTTTCCTTTTGTTAATTTTGTACATAAATTTTACATTTTGGTTTAAAGAATATCTGAACTATATTTCGTTGGCATTTTTTTTATAAAAATCGATAAAAATGTACATGTGATGGTCATATGTCTTACTTTTCATAGTTATTTTGTCATATTTTTTATTTTTCGACTAAGAATATTGGTGTTCAAAGAAATTATGTATAAACAAATAGCTTTTGTGGAGTATAAAATGACGGCTCTACGATTAATTATAGTCGACGTATCGACTGGTCATGACAAACAAAATCATAAAAATAAAACGTGTGACCATCATATGTCCATTTATAACAATTTTCATCCAAAATATCAACGAAACCTAGTTCATGCACAATTTAAACCCAAACGTAAAGCTTATGTATCAAATTAACCAAAAAAAAATTTGATCACCTGGAGACCATGATATTCCACAGACACCATTTCGACAATTAATTCTAATATTTATGCATTTACGTTATTCATATCCTTGTGCTAATTATTATTAATTCTTGGTTAGGCAGCTTTTTGTTAAACAATTTTTTTCGTTCATTTATCCACTAGTTTATTTTTTTTACAATTTTAAAAGTGAAGGAGACTGTTTTAAAAATTTATTTATGCCTTTTCAAAAATATTAGCAATATCAAAACTAAGCCGTAAAATAATCTCAATCCACGGATCATTCAATAGAGGTTTTAATTACTCATAAGCACAACACATTTTTCGTGTTAGTATTAGATTTTTCTTTACCTGATCTTGAGCTCATTTAATTTTATGTTTAAATGATCCCGATCCGACTCTAAACCAAAAAAGTAGACATAATCCTTAAAGCATGTAAAAACAGAAAATTCACTAGATCGAATTCTAATTTATTCTTTGGTGCAATAATAATTTGCAGATAAAGTCAATATAACATTTTGTAGACATAACATCTTTTATGTAAACTCACGTAAACTGAGACTCTAATGTTCGATCTCACAAGTAGAGAGGAGGAACTATCACTTGGCGAAATTAGAAAGCTCCTTGCACCTAACAATTATATCAAATAAAAATCTCAATTAGAATCGTCATTTCACCTTGGTCTTCTCCCACTCTCCAAGCCTTTATTACAAAAAAGATAAAAATTGTCAAATTACAAAAACTTTAGGGTAGAAAAAATAGCAAATGCGAGGGCAAAATAAAATTGTGGACCTACATTAGTTCATACTATTCTATTTTAATCCACCTCAGTTCGAATTTATGGTTACAACAGCCTATGCAATAAGTTGATAGCAAAAAAACCAAGTAGTCATGCAGAGTATGGCCTAGATGTTTAATGGCAAATGAAAAATCGGTAAAATTCAAAAGTTGTATGCATTTGTGCTATGCCAAGCAAGTGTCAATTCCGTAATTATGACAAGCTGGAAGTGGCATTTGTGCGAGTCTAACATTCCAACTTGATACGTACAATTATCACTTGATACGTACTGAAAGGAGTATAACTATTCCGGAGTACAATATCACCTTCCGTTCACCGTCATCTCCTCCAGACCGATTCTTGAATCGCCGTGCCAAATCCTCTGCGGCTGACACGTGCGAACTCTGTCCACGTGGCAAGTTTCTGTAAGCTGTCGTTATGCGTAAACCTTGGAATGAGTCTAACAGCGGATCAGCTCCCGGGATTAAGCACAGATAGTTTAATCACGTGATTGGAAGATTAGAGTGAGATGAGGGCCCACGTGGCCTGGCAGCTTCCGGTGGACATGCAATCTCCATGAACTTATCACGGGACATGGGGCCCACCGGAATTTGGACGGAAGTCGGGTTCCGGAAAGCGACACCAGCGTTAACCAAAGCTTGTGCCGATTGGGCCTGCAATTCCCACCGCTGGTTTCGAACGTTTGGTCTAAAGGTGTGGGCCCAAGGATTGCCCACAGGCCGACATGGTGGCGGAGGGCCCAAAATTATATCGCTTTTCGTACTTGGGTCCCTGTAGATGAATGTGAAATGAGTTGGAATCGTCACATATCGGTCATCGGTCCAAAGATTTTTAGGACGGATTATCACACAAAAAGAAGTTTTTATAATGTCCAAATTTTTTAGGATAGATTATCAAAACTATTTTTAATTTATTATATTTTTTTAGAAATAAAATGTATAGTTTTTTTATAAATTAAAATTATTTTTTTAATCTTCTTTTAAAAAAATTTGAACATTGATTTTTTTTTTTTTTTGACAATTATAGTTTCCTTTTTTGAAATACAAATATTATAGTAGAAATCGAAAATCGGATGAGATATGGAACAATATCAACCCACACAGTAATTTTTTTGTCATATGTGACATGCATAATATAATAATTATCTGATTCAAGAATGATAATTAACAATTTGAGGCCATAAGGAATGGGTTGAATCTAATACATAATATTTTACACTGAGAAAGAAAGAAAGTTTAGAGAATAGAGAGCGTGAGAAAAAAGAAGGTTTGAAAATTATATTCCAGGAAATATTTAAAAAAAAATTATCATAATATATGACGTTTTTTACTTTTAAAGAAAACTAACAGTCAAAGCAGTTGACTGTTAATTTTTGATCGAAATACCCTTTTCCTCTTTCTATCCCTCCTCCTCTGCAGTGTATGAAGGGAGAGTATTTTTGTCCAAATTTTTTGATCAACGGAGTTGACCGTTAGTTGGAGATGATTTTCGTTAAAAATGGAGACCATCATACATTATGATAATCGTGTGTGGTGCATCTTGAATATGGATAAATGAAGTACGGTGCAACTCAAATTTTTTCAATATTTTTTTTTTCAAACGGTCTTCCGGAATTCTTGTACCATAATTTTTTTTTCTCAATTTTAAAAAAACATAATAAAATTTGAACAAAACATGAATCAAAAACTCAATCTTCTAAACCGGAGTCAAATTTATTACCATTACACCATCAACAATCATTATGTTTTGGAAAAAAAAAAAATATTGTTGGACAGAATTTGTGTATGTACAGATTTGTCAAAATCTTTCATAAATGTAACTTTTTAAAACATTTTTCAAATGCCTGTCTGAAGTTTTTTTCTTTTAATTTTCTAAATCTAACAGTGGATATTGGATACTAATCTTATTATAAGTTTCTAATTCGACCTAATATCAACTCAATGACTAGCCAGTCGCATCTACCAAAATAGAGATGAAAGTAGGAAGAAAAGAGGAGAGATAATCTCCTCCTTAGTTACCGGCTCAATTTCGGTGAACTCAGTTAGTATTTTTTTTTTTCAGTTTTTTTTCTTTCTTTTTGTTTTCAGATTCTTTTTGTTTTTGTTTTCAGAACGAGAAGAATCTTATTGGTTTTGTTAAAACTGAACCAATCAAATCCAAAACAATACTAATACAAATTAAAGTCAATTTTTAAATAAATTATTGTATGTGTCAATCTTAATGTACCAATTTTTTTAACCGTTAGATTGTATAAAAATATGTGCTTACATTTATCCTATGATAATCTAACTGAGAACGGTATATACAATAATTTCCCTAATTTTTGACCTAAAAACTCTATTTTGGATTTATCAAAACTGAGTCCCAAACAGAACCTATGTGGTGTAACCTATGGTGCAACAAATTTTGTCGTGGACTGCTTTATTGACCGCATAAAAAACTATAGGTTTTAGTTATATGGTTCGTGCTGGTTAACAATTGTTTCCTCTATGTATAATGACGATCATTTCATTTTCATATAGCAGTTAAATTTAGCTCTTTATTTGTAAGAAATTATCAAGTTTAAGCTTCACTAATGTAAGTTTTTTTTTTTCCTCAAAGGAAGTGAGGAGGATGTCATAAGTTGTGAAATATGGAGGTAGCATATTGTTGAAACTTCTGATAAAGGTTCTGTGAAAGGTTTTGAGAATAAAATATGACTTCATCTTGACAAGTGTTTTTAGTGTAAATAGATGTGACATTAGTAAAATGTATATCCAAAGCAAACGGGGGTTTTCGTGTGTTTAATAGGATTAGACAAAATTAAGCATAATTAAAAGCTGCTAATATGTAGTTTAAAACAAGTGTTAGAAAGTGTGACAAGAATACATATACTCGATGTATCTTGTATCATTTGTGAGTCACTCCGAAACTCAACCCACTTTAATCTACAATTATCAAACAATAATAATTTCGTAAATTTTTTGGAGCATTAAGCCTACGTGGAGCCTATCCAAGACTTGTATTGATCAATATGACATTGTAATAGCTAGATATGTCATGGGACCCGTTGATAAATACCCAAAATATGACGCCAAATCTTTTTTTTTTTCCTGTCTTGATTGAATATTGACAGTATATCGTCGGTATACCACTACCAGAGAGATCTTTCATGTACGTAGACTGCTCTCTGATATGGACATTGCTCCTACGTGACCTACACCTCTTCATTGTGACAACAAGAACGCTATACAGATTGCAAACAATCCGGTTTTTCATGAACGAACAAAGTATATTGAGATTGATTGTCACTTCGTCTGTCAGCATTTTTTGAAAGGTACTATTTCTCTACCACATGTGACTTCAGTTGATCAGCTGACAGATTTTTTTACAAAGTCACACCCCGCACCGCGATTTCAATTTCTATTGGAAAAACTCATGTTGTTTGACCGACCATGAGTTTGAAGGTGGTTGTTAAGATTAATTATAGTTATGATTAGATATTAATTAGATTTAGGATTAGATTCTTCTCCTATATTGATGCATATTTTTTCTCCTACTCCTATACGGACATGGATCCGTTCTCCCACTATATATATTCATAGTTCTAAGGCTTTTTATATCATCCATTAAATTTTTTCTTTTCTTGATTTCTTTCAAAAATGGCGTTGGATGAATTTCTTAAGTAGGTACATGTTATAAGTGTTGTTTCTACATCTGCTTTTTAAAAAGCAGCAATGCCAAACCAAGCCTAACATGACGTGAATGTTAGAAACCTAAGGTTTCATAGTACTAGAACATCATCCTCAATATGGATGTGGAATCAGTACAAATTGTAGATGTGGGAAATGCTTGTTCTAGTGATAACTCAAACAATATTTTTCCAGGTACTACCTATTAATTCCTTGCAGTTCTAAGTACTATCTAGTTCCAAGTACTATCTATTTTTCCAAATTGTAGATGTGGGAAATGCTTGTTCTAAGCACTATCAATTAATTCCTTGCAGTTCTAAGTACTGTCTATTTTTCCAAATTGTAGATGTGGAAAATGCTTGTTCCAGTGATAACTCAACCAGGAACATCTATTTTTTCCTAATAACTCACACCAGGTCATCAAGGAATTTATTCCCTGCAGTTCTAGGTACTATCAATTAATTACTGAAGTATTCTGCAAAAAGTTATATTTTTTGTTGTTACATAATGTGTAGCAATTCTATAGAAAATGGCTTGTACGTACTCTGATCCTACTGTAGCTTGAATGTATGGAAAAGAAGTCGGTATATATGCTCTTTAAAGGTTTTTTATATCAGTGTAAGATAATTTGATGTGTGTGAGTTCTACATTGAATGTATCAATAGGTACACAGTAAACCATGATAAAAAGTACCATTAAACATGAAAATTATACATCTCACCAATAATTCGATGACATAATGTTGAGAGGAGAAATACACAGCACAAAAAATTGGAAAAACTGGAATCCCACCAGAAATTCCTTCTCAATAGAAATGAGTGGGGCACTGCTATAAAATTCACATGTGGTATAACAATTGATCATCAGAATATCATAATGAACCCTGACTGAAATTTTCTTTTTAATGAAAATCGCTAATTAAACTAAGTTGTGGACCCCATAAATGTGGAATAAAAATTTTGTTGTTGTTGTTGTACTAATTAAACTAAGTTGGACTTGGCCAGCAAATATTTCAGTTTCTAACCACTGGAATACCCATACACACGATTATATATGAAACCTTCTCCAGTTACCTGGATTGACTTTATAAATCATTTATTGCTGATTAACTTCATATTTTGAGCTACTAATTTTTTTTGTCGATCATAGAGCGTCCACAGATCCAAGTCTTTCATATAGAAGTAGGCTTGCCATCAATCTTTGTATCATGATGGGAAAAATAAATAGAAATATTCCTCCTGATAAGAATGACAGAGAACCTCAACCAAGCATATTATGATTAAACCTTAACATTTACCATGTTCCTTTCAGCAGCTGTTTTTTAAAAATAACATGAAGATTTTAAAATACATCAACAATAAATTAAATGTTAGTGCATGGCAAGTGGGAACAAGTTTTGGTTTTGGAAATCTTTCAGTATGTTGAACACCGAGAACTAAATTTTCACTGACCAGGCTGTAAACATTTTGGTATCATGAGTAAACGAAACTATTTTGTAGACAAAAATCGTTCAAGTCATTTTCAACACCAACATGTTTTCCCATTGTTCAATGTTAAATATTACTTATTTTACTGCTACAATTTAAAAAAATCAGTGTTCTAAACTGTATATATATATATATATATATATATATATATATATATATATATATCATCCTTTTACCTAAATCTAGGGAGCAATAATTTAAGAACCAAAATTCAAGGACGGAGATTTACTCTGACACTGATGCTGATGCCGAGGGTCCAGACGGCGAGGAAAGTGCCAACGACGTTGACGCTGCTGTTGTAGCTCCTAATCCTCCTTCGACTACAGTTCGGTTGAACATGAAACAGAAGAGTGGAGAGAACGTGAGTTATAGAGAAAAAAAATGTTAAGGGAGGAGTGTTCGTACGAGGAGTGCCTCCCTCCGCTCGGCGGACTTCTGGAGAAAAGACGGAACAATGTACACATTGCTTTGCACTGTAGTTTGTAATCGACGGGGGTAGTATTTCTCTGCTTAATTGACTACCCTTAATTGTTATTATTATTGGCTTAATTGTTATTATTATTGACTAATTTTAAATTGTTTTATGAGCATTCTCATCAAAATCATTAGGGTAGTCTTTCTCTAGAATATAGACATTTGATTAATGATTCTTTTATTTTTTGAAAGAATATTAATTTTAAATGCTTTATAAGCATACAAGTAGGTACGTCTGATATATTGTGGTGGTCCATGAAAATATACTACTGGTGGATATTGTCTCTCTTCTAACTCTCTTTTCCCTCCATACAACTAGTGAAACCGAGTCCTCAACCCTAATAAGTGAGAGACGACCCCCATGATCCGGTCAATAAACTAACTCTCTTTTCTCGAAAAGTTTTTGAATTTTTGAAGGTTCCCATTCATATAAACTACTGAAATAATATTTAGTCTTTCAAATCCATTGATTATATGCTTCAGTTCCCTAGAGTACACACACCGGCCCAAGAAGAATTCCGAAATTTAAACTGTGATGAGCTCGAATAGACTAGATGTGGACTAACTCATAAAAAACAAAAAAAAATCATATAAAAAAATAAAAAAATTTGAGCACACCCCAGCAAATCCGACCTTGCACAAACCTTGGATTTTCTATAGACTTCTGCTGGATCCCGCGTGGTATCTGACATAGAACTCCTCCAGAAAATATAATTTTCTATACATGAGTTGTTAGAAAAAAGCAGTTAGTTTAGAGCCACAAAGTCATTCAAAGTGTGTACCGACGTTAACGTTCCCGAAATGTTAAAAAAAAAAAAAAATCCAATTGGAATATAATATACAACTTTCGAATTTAAAATTCTAATTATTTGGTCATTGTAATTACAATAAGTGGTAAATAAAAAATTTGGAACTTCCCATATTCTGAAGAAGTTGTCCCTATCCGGTCAATTACTTCTTCATATACAAAACGTGTATGACTTTGGATGTTTCCACATTATTTTCTTCCGTAGACTTTAACTCCAAATAATTATCATAGTGTTCCTCATCCAATCACAAAGTCTCACTTTTCCACTAGCTATATATACATATATTCCATTAGTTATCAGCTACCAACTTCTATCCGTGAGAAAAGATGGCAAGAGCTCTCGGAGCGCTGGTAGCCGGAGGCGGCGGCTTCATGGGCAGCACGACGTTGGGGACTCTGCTGACGCTGTGCGCGGTCGCGGCGGTCCTCGGTGCGGTGGTTTTCGCGTGCGGCCACAAGAGCAGGAAGAACAAGCCCAACTACAATCAGGGTTACAATCCGGGTTATAACGCAGGTTATAACCCGAGCTATAATCCTGCCCCCAACGTGACCTATTATGGAAACGGAGGCGGACGCCAAAAGACTTCGGGCATGGGTAGCGCGGCTACGGGTCTTGCAGTCGGAGCCGGAGTCGGTCTCGCAGCCGGTCTTGCGATCGATGCGGTGGCAAGTAGCGGTTGCGGTGGCGGAGGAGGCTGTGGTGGAGGAGGCGGCTGCGGCGGTGGCGGTTGCGGCGGTGGAGGATGTGGTGGTTAATATTGGGTTAATAACTGTCATATATACATATATATATATATAATATATATATATATATATATATAGAAAAAAAAATTGTTTATAGTTGGTTATATTGTGCCTTTTAAAAAAATTTGTATACATGTTGGCGTTGGCCAACGGCTCATGTAATAATTCTGGAACAGAATATATGGAACACGTAGTTGTTGAACGGTGGGGTGGGGTTGAACTTTTCCAACATTGGGATATTTTGAAGGGAATTGTGGCTTTGAATGTGAGGATAAGTATTGAGTACAGGAACATTGCACTTGCACATGTGGATTCTGAGTGTGGACTCTATGAGAATATGAATATATCACAAACATAGTAAGAAAAGGCTTTTGATAAGGGCACTGCACATTTTATTCGGGACTAGTCCATTAGAAATTTATAAAAAATTATAAGTTTGCCATTCTAAAAGTTATTTGGGACTAGTCCAAATTGTTATAATCAGGACTGTCAAAATTTTCACAGTCCTACCACTTGGAAGGACTGTCAAAATTTTGACAGTCCTACAAATAATGAGGACTGTCAAAATTTTGACAGTTCTAATTTTAACCCACAGAAATTTTTATATAAAACTAGGACTGTCAGGATTTTGACAGTCTCACAAAAAATGAGGACTGTCAAAATTTTGACAGTCCTCATTTTGGGCTAGCCCAAATTGTTATAATCAGGACTGTCAAAATTTTGACAGTCCTACCACGTGGAAGGACTGTCAAAATTTTGACAGTCCTCATTTGGGGCTAGCCCAAATTGTTATAATCAGGACTGTCAAAATTTTGACAGTCCTACCACTTGGAAGGACTGTCAAAATTTTGACAGTCCTACAAATTGTTAGGACTGTCATAATTTTGACAGTCCCACAAGCTATGTGGACTGTCAAAATTTTGACAGTCCTAATTTTAACCCACTGAAAATTTTATATAAAACTAGGACTGTCAGGATTTTGACAGTCCCACAAACAATGAGGACTGTCAAAATTTTGACAATCCTCATTTTAATTGTCAGGATTTTTTTTTAAGTTTATTTCTATTTAGTTAGTTTTGGATTTTGATTTTTTTTATTTAGTTTAACATCCAAAATAAAATATGTTATCATTGAACTAAAAAAAAAAAAATCTACCGTACGAATATTACGTCTTACTTCAAACGGCCATAACTATTTGTTTTTAAATCTTTTTTCGTCACACAATAGGTCGATTTGTATGTTTTCGACGAGAGTAACACAATTCGTGTAGAGAGAATTTTCATCCGAAGTAAGACGTACATATTACAGGCAAAAATATAAAATAGAAAAACTTTAAAGTATCATAACTTTTGACTGGGAGATCGAAACAAGCTCTAGTTTGAGCCAAAATGACCGTATGAAAAAGTACTTCGGGATAAACAGTTTCATCGTTTGACGGACTTCCCAAATTTTTAGAATCGCAAAAAAACGATGTTTCGACCTCCAAATTTTACTTTTGGTAAAAAAAAATTATCTTTTTTACAAATTATTTAATATACCAATAATAAATTTACTATTTTAAATAACAGAATACTTTAACAAATTTTAAGGATAGAAATTTTAAGGATATTTTGAAATTGGCCCCCCCCCAACAATTAACAAAAATAAATTAACAGAAAAAAAAATTTATGACTGTCAAAATTTTGACAGTCCTACCAATGGAAAGGACTGTCAAAATTTTGACAGTCCTAAAAATTCAACATATATTTTTAGGACTGTCAAAATTTTGACAGTCCTACCAATTGGAAGGACTGTCAAAAGTTTGACAGTCCTAAAAATATATGTTGAATTTTTAGGACTGTCAAAATTTTGACAGTACTTCCAATTGGTAGGACTGTCAAAATTTTGACAGTCCTAAAAATCAACATATATGTCAAATTTTTACAGTTCTTTTATTTTTTTTCATTTTCTTTTTTTGGTTTTGACGACGACGACGACGGGAGGCGCGGCGACGGGAGGGCGACGGGAGGTTGCGGTGGAGGACGGGGGAGGAGGCGGAGGAGGATGGCGGGAGGAGGGAGGGCTCCGGTGGGGTGGGGAGGGTTTGGGAGTGTTTGGGAAGAAGGGTTTCAAAGTGGGCTAGTATGAGTAAACTAATGGGCTAGTGTGAGTAAATTTTGCACATTAATGGGCTAGCCTCAATCCTGGACTAGCCCCAAGTAAAAGTTGCAGTGCCCTTATAATTAGCCTAAGGAAAGGAAAGAATAGACGGGGATTCAAATTTCAATTCGGACAACAATTAAATGAAAAAGATCTTCGTAATAGTGGCACAAGATATGTATATGAATCATTTATGACTAATTTTATTAAATAAAAAATAAAAAAAATTACAGAAGGAAATTTTGTTATTATTATTGGTTTAATTATAACTAAATATCGTCACCTATTTTAATTTTTTAACTTGATATTATTCTATATTCAAGGGTGTACCCACACATGGGACTAGGGTCGGCTGGATAATTCTTTTTTTCAAAAAATTTGATGTACAGTTTTTTTTTAAATAAATTAACTAAAACAAAATTATTTTGGAAATATTTAAAGTAACGAAATCTTTCGCCATATCAGATGACAAAAATATTAAAAAATATATTTAAATTAACTAAAATATTTTTTCAAATATTAGATACCATATCTATTATCATTAAAAATATAATTTTCTAAAGACATATTTAAAATTTATTATGGATGATAATATATTCAAAATTTAAATTATATTTAAATTAACTACAGGATATCTAACTAAACAGATATTCAAAATTTAAAACATATATTTATGAGAAATCAAAATTAAAATAGATATCACAAAAAAATAAAAAATATATTTTTGTCCCATTTTTAATCATCTTCACACTGATATATTATATGATAATATTTGAGGGTCCAGAGACCAATTTTTACTCGTTAACATTGAAATACCGATACAAAAATCCGAAAACAAAATTTGGAGGTTGAAACATCCTTTTTTGGCGATTCTAAATTTTTTTTAAAGTTCGTCCAACGGTAAAACGGTTTATTCCATAGTACTTTTCATTACGGTCATTTTGGCACAAACTGAACTTCGTTTCGATCTCTCAGTCAAAAGTTATGATACTTTTAAATTTTAAAATTTATACTTTTGCCTGTAACGTGGGCGTCTTACTTCAGATGAAAATTCTTTCTACACGAATTGTGTTACTCTCGTCGAAAAGATACAAATCGACCTATTGTTTGATGAAAAATGATTTCCGAACAAATAGTTATGGCCGCTCGAAGTCTGCTCGACAGCAGAGGTAATTTTTTTTACGGCAGAAAACTTTTAAATTTTTGGATGTTCAATGATAGCATTTTTTTTTTTTTGATGTTAAATTTTATTTTTTTCTAATTTATTTAAAAAAAATTATTGTTACAACAATTTTTTTTAACAAAACTAAACATAAATAAAACTAAACAAAACCACTCTTTTTTTTCCAAAAAAAAAAAAAAACTAATTAAAAAAAAAACAACACTCAAACATTAAAACCGAACCGAACCAAACCTCGTCCACCCACCCGCGGGTCAAAGTGCTGAATTTTTGCCAACTCAGTTGGCAAAAATTTGACATTCTTGATTTTCGGACAAGTCCAAATTTTCGACAACTGAGTTGGCAAAAATTTGACACTCTCGATTTTTCGATTTCTATCGTCGGTTCAAATTTAAAAAAAATAGTATCATTATAGTTAATTTATTTAAAAATATTTTATGTACAGTAAATTTTATATATTTTTTTTAATCAAATTACTCCTTGTAACTTGTGAGATTACCGTGTTAATCCCTTTAAAACTTGCTGAAAATTTTGACCACAAGCAATATGTCGAAGGTATTACCATGATTATACCGCATGTGTTCTGCCTGAAACAAAATATATTGATTTATGGTATTAACCTGCAGCAACTTACTTACGTAGTTGAGGATATTAACTTTTACAACTTACAATAGTTTTGGATATTAACATAGACAACTTATAGTATTTGAGAGTATTAACTTTAATAATTAATAATAGTTGAAGATATAACGTTTTCCATTTTTTATATAAGTAATACTCATAACTTTGACGTATTCCTTATACTTTTCAGAGAGATTGCTTAGATGGAAGTAACAAACAAAGAAATGCTTTATCTTTACTTGTAACAGAGATAAAGGATGACGTCTGATTTCATCGATAAGGAAAATAATTCATATCAACACACTAAGAAATTACCAAGAACCACGTGTATTATAAAGACGAAAGAGGAAGGTCTTGGTCCATTTTAAATGAAACTTTCAAAGTTCCAACTTCATTAAAAAATCATGATACATTCAAATTTTTGGTCCTTTTTCAAAGGGATATACCTCGATCAATTTATGCATACTAAAGTAACAAAAAGGAAAGTGTTCCTTTATTTAGAGAAATATATTTTGTGTTGAAGAAAATGAAACAAATTTATCCCTATATATGTTGAATTTTTGTTTTTAGTTTTTTAAATTTATTTTCTTTCACTGGGCGCAACTGTATTTGTTTGGAGAAAGCTTGAGACAAGTTTCCAATTGAAGCTATAGAAGATGCCTAGAGCACTATTCATGTTTTAGTAATTCCTCTTACTGCACGCCAGGCAAGCTTGTTTCCACGACTCTTATTGCCGCTCGATCCAACGGACGATGACGCACGACGGAATTTTCGATCTGGATTCATTTAGGATCCGGATTAAGAGTCCCGCAAAGAACCACGTCGAAGTCCCCTCCTCCTCGTGAGTCGGATCGAGGGGTCGTGCAGGGTTGTGCGACCGTTCGCTCGATCCAACGGACGAGGTCGTGCAGGACTTGGACGAGACTCCTCCCGCAGGACTTTCGATCCGTGCGTATATATATACCTCTGAATTTTTACATATCTAAATTCAAGAATAAAACTGTAACTTGTTCTGTTGTTTAATTACCACCAAACGAGAGAGAGTAATAGAGAGAGAGAGAACGATGGAAGGATAGAGAAAATTGAGAGCGTCAAACTGTTAGAGCGAAGGAATGAGGAGTTGAGAGAATTTTGATAAAAAAATGTACCTACATTTGCTTTAATTCGACTAATTAACTTGTTGCCTGCTGGATTTTTGTTTGAAATTGAACTTACATTAAATAGTATAAAAAAAATTGGTGTCATCTAAAATTTTGGGGTTGAGACAACCACCTCATGCATGAACTTCATATAACATCTGGATCTGCACGTGAGCTACGAGCTTCTCTGCAAAGGTCACTGCAACAAAAGAATATTTGTCGTTCTACTCGACAGCTAGCTTTCGACGTCTTGAAGTTCTGAAACATCTGAAAAAATTTTGTCTGTCGAGAAGAGTTCCGATTTTATGTTTGAATCGTCAACGAAATAAAATGACCACTTACAAGAAAGTTGTGGCACAGCCGCACAATCCAACCATCGGGACAACTGTAGAAATGTTGGTCCTCGAGTCCGACCACCAACAGTTCGAACAGATGAAGTTATTTCAAAGTCTTCTTGTTATCGCATATAAATATGTTCTATAGTTGCTATAGAAAATTGAATAAATAAATGGGACGAAATAAATTAATTAATAATCATTATTTGAACTTCCATTTTTTCCACCATTACTCAGGAAAAATTAATTCATATGTTATTGGCATGATTTTTATATTGTATGAACAGGAACAAAGCAAACAAAATGTCACAACTGAAACTTCAGATTTATTCCATCTTCCTCATTGAAGTCATTAGGTTAGTCTTTTTCTTATAATAAAGATATTGTATTGATGTTAAATGCTTTACGAGTTTTCTCATTAAAATTATTAGGGATCAACAACCAGTTCGTGGCGGCCTTCGTCTTGTGTGAGCGATTTAGCGGAATTGGAGTTGAATTTTAAGTCAACGATTCCGAACAAAACATCTCCACGTGCGAGGTGTCGGACGGAACCAGATAGACAAGGGTGTGTAAAGACAATGATGATGCTGTCTGTGGGGGATGTCCTTGCGTCGTGCGAGCGGGACACTCGTGCGAGCTGGCTCCACACAACGGATCTGAGTACTGATGACTGACATATTCTGAGTCCGTGCACTGAATAAATTTTTTTTTTAATGTTTCTTTTATTTTTTGAAAGAATATTAATTTTAAATGGTTTATAAGCATAGAAGTACGTACGTCTAATATTTTTGTTGCGGTCCATGAAAATCCACTACTGGTGGATATAGTCTCTTGTCTAACTCAACCCTAATTAAGTGAGAAACATATCTCAAAAAGTTTTTGAATAGCTTTCAAGGTTCCCATATCAACTCAAATAATATTAGTCTTTCAAAATCATTGATCTTATGCTATCGGATTTGGGCCGGTCTGAGAACTCTCGGACCCAGGACGACATTTAAAAATGAGACATCTTGGACGGAGAAATAAAAAATATTTATTTTTTTAAAATAAATTTTATTGATTTTTTTTTTTCGATATCAATTTCATCAATCAGAATTCGTTTAAGAAAATAACAAATAAAAAAAATTAGTTGAGTAACCTTACTGTCGTTTTTTCTAAGAGTCAAACAAGATAAATAAAAACATGATTATTTCGAGACAAAAGTAAAAAACGGTACCGATTAGAATGATAAAAGATTTTTGAAAAAGAAAACAAGTAAATTAGTTGGCTTCGTGGTAATAGTTCTCTCAATGCATTACTTGATCTATGATTCAAATTATGTTATTGTTATTTTGATTACTAAAGCTTACAATATATATAAGTGGGTGTATGTTCCATTTGAACCGTCTTCCTACTAAAGACATTACTACGACGTACTACTTAAGTGAGCCTAGATTTTGTTTGGACATTCAAATTACAAGGACTACCTGGACTAGTAAGTAATCTTGTTTTTCGTTTGGGGGTTTTGTTTATTGAGAGGTATAGGACAGTCATCCACCTCGTCCACCCTCTGAGCCGGAGCTGTATCGGATCATGACCCAAAAACATTGGATGGTATATCATTTATTATGTAGTATCTAACATGGCAGCTGACATGACATCAATATAACAAATTTTATCCCAAAAAATTAATCATCAAACTTTTTTAATATTAATATAGTATTAATATAATGTTAATATTAATGTTAAAATTTGTTATTTCAGCTGTCATATGCCACATAATGCAATATGGCATAACCCAAAATTTTTGGATGACCAATAGTATTTTTGTATATAAAAAAAAAATCCAATTGGAATATAATATACAACTTACTAATTTGAAATTCTAATTATTTGGTCATTGTTAATACAATAAGTGTAATGACTTCGTATGTTTCCACATTATTTCCTCCCCTAGACTTAACATCCAAGAATGATCATAGTGTTGCTCATCCATCACAAAGAGTCACTTCTCCGCTAGCTATATATGTTAGTCCCGAGATGGTTCAAAGATGGTAGAACGTGGGCCATAGCTGAGCTGCTAGTGAGATCCGAAGGTCCGCTCTCTAGTGGAACCCAAGTTGTCGTCGAGATCAGAGATTCACACAAGAGTTCCTCATCTGATATTTCTCGATTCCAACGAAGCACGAACCAAGAACATATTACAAACTAGCTCCAAAGAAAAAAAATAAAGATTGGAACAAGAAACAAGAAAAACGTTCTTCTCTTTACGTTCGCAGACGCTACAATGAGAAAGAACGAAGCAAAAAAAAAACTGAAGAGAAGCTCGTTGCTGGGGTGGTCAAAACCACCGTTGCTCAAAGCAAGATTCGTCGTACAAACGATTTGTCCCCAGGAACCAGCAAGTTCATAAAAGAACTTCTGGAACGCTCAAAGTCACATTCGAAAATACTCGGAAACACCATGTGGGAGGGTGACACTCTAGGCCGCATATGATATGGTGTTCTCGATTTTTCATCTGTCTTCTCTCTCCTCAAATGAAAGATAAGGTCCTCTATAAATATAGAAGAAAATATCACCTATGCGGCCTGAGGAAACTCTAGGCCGCATAAGCACTGACCGACCAGATCCCCCAAATTTGGGTGTCAGAGCCGTCGGTACCGCGAATCACGATGCACTGCACGAGACAGACAACGCCGCCAAACGCCAAAAGAAGGCCATGTCCCCTCCATGTTAGACTCTCCACATAGCACCTTGCCTCATGTCGACCAGGCCGCAAGGCCTTGGCCGCATGGGCACAGGCCGCATGGGCACCAGGACGCATGCTCTCCAGGCCGCATGGGCACCGAACCGCATGGGCACCAGGCCGCATGCGCACCGTGCCGCATGGGCACATGGCGGTAAGCGCACCTGGCTGCATGGACATCGAGCCGCATGCGCACTTGGCCGCATGGGCACCGAGCAGCATGGGCACCTGGCCGCATGCGCACCGAGCCGCATGCTCACCTGGCCGCATGGGCACCTGGCCGCATGCATCGAGCCACATGCGCACTTGGCCGCATGGGCACCTGGCTGCATGGGCACCATGCCGCATGGGCACCTGGCCGCATGTGCACCGAAGCGTGCTTCCGAGCTAGCAACGTTGAATGCAACTCGAACAAGAAAAGAGCACATGAGCGTCATGCGATGATGCTGACGTATTAAGTGCAAAGTACGCAAACAAAGTGCCACTTTGCACCCTTGAACATGAGCCCGAGTCCGAGTCCGAGTCTGAGTCACTAAGCCCCTGTGGGGCTTAGCTCCTAAGAAAATTTTTCCAAAGGTGGTGACAAAACAAAGATTGTCATAATGGAGTTCACACTTAGTCCCTCTAGGAAAAGTCAACCCACATGGGCCTCCACCCCATGTGCATATACCAATACTAAGCATAGCTTTATATTGAGATATACACATTGGTGGTTTTCATTGTGGGACAAAAAACTCCCAAAGCCAAGTGGAAAATACCAACAATCCCCCACATATATCACTGTAAACCCCTGAATTTTTCAAATTATTAAATCTTGGATTTTTCCCAATTTTCTGGAATTTTCTGGGAAATTTCTGTAATTAAAATCAAGGTTTTCAATTAATAAATAATTTTTAATTGGCAATAAATAATATTAAAATATCATGAAAATAACAT
The DNA here is from genome assembly GCA_036927795.1 of Iris macrosiphon. NCBI lineage: Eukaryota > Viridiplantae > Streptophyta > Magnoliopsida > Asparagales > Iridaceae > Iris > Iris macrosiphon. The sequence continues at coordinate 13,242,829 of JAYESA010000020.1, read as the reverse complement.
TTTTGTGTGTAAAATGGAAAATTGGACTTAGGGTAATTTTTCTGGATTTTTCTGGGCCTCAGACATATTTTTAAATGCCTGAAAACTATTTAAATTAATTAATTAATTATTTATTTATTTATTTATTTATTTATTTATTTATTTTTATTTTTTATTTTTCTGCTGGCCGCCCTGGCCCATTGGGCCGCGGCCCGGCCCGTTAGCCTCAGCCCAGACCCTACCCTATCGGGTCGGGTCGGGTTCAACCGAACCCGACCCGCCCGAGACCCGACCCGCACGACCGGTTCCCCTTCTCCCCTCTTCCCCGCGTCTCCCGGCGGAGCCGCCGCCTCCGGCCACGTGGCGCTCCGTCCGGCCACCTCGCCCGCTCCGCCCGGCCACCTCGCCCACGTCGACCGCCTCCCTCGGCCAGCAACCCCCGACCACCGCCTATATAAACACCCCCTTTCCTCTTCTCCGGCAAACCCTAGACCGCCGGCCGCCCCCTGAACTCCACCACCTCCGCCGTTCACCGTCGACCCTCGCCGTGCCCAGCCCCGCACCGCCAGCGCCTCCCTCCTCCCGCCTCCGGCGTCCGGCCAACAGCAGCAACAGCAGCAGCAGTCGCCCCCGCCAGCCGCCCGACCACCGCGCCTCCGCCGCGCCTCCGCCGCGCCTCCGCCCCGTCCCCGGCGAGCCGCCCTCGGCCCCCCAGCGCGCCTCTCCGGCCATCCCCCGCCGTCCACGACCGGATTCCGACGAGAACCCTAACCCTAGCCCTAATTCCCAATTTCTGTGTCCGACACGAGTCGGACACGACTCGACCCTGAATTTTCAGGTCCCCTTCAGGTACGTGTAACTTTCGCCTCGTAGCTCTGTTTCCAATTCCGCAAATTGCGTTATGAAGGTCCTATCCTAAAATAATGGATTGACCTAGACAGCGTACTACCGCCGACTCTGCGGCGTAGGCTGGACGTACCCACGCACTCGTGCCCGAATTTCCGGGTGCGGGTCGTGATACGTTTTTATGGTGGCCCATGCAGGTCCTATCCTAAAATAGGGTAATACCCTAGGACAGGGTATGGAATAAGATTGAGGATTCTAGGGAAAGCTCATTCACAGTATAGGGTCCTTATTTCAATTCTTGATATCATTTCTGCTCAATTTTCCTATCGCCTTTGATTTCCAAGTATTCTATTCTGATCTTCCTACCCCTTAATCTTTCAGCATGGTTCAGACGAGGAACACAGTAGGAGGCACATCAGAACCAGCTGAGCAGAATGTGCCCGAGACTCTTGCACTCCCGCCGCCTCCATCTGTTCCGGCAGTTACTCTAGATGGGGCACAGCTACTTGGAGTGTTCCAGGGATTGGTGGAATCCCAGAAGGAACAAACTGCCCTGCTACGGACCAGCCTTTCAGAAGCTCTTCGGACCCGAGAGTCACCACAAAAGAGGCCAGGAAGTGCCAAGGACTTTAAGAACCTTAGACCCCTGGAATTCTACGGAACTGAAGGCATTCTCTATGCCGATGAATGGATAGAGAACGTAGAGAGACTCCTGAAGACTGCTCGAGTCCCTGATGACCTCAAAGTGGAGTCCGCAAGCCTGCAACTGTTCGACATTGCTCGAACCTGGTTTAGAGATGAACCCCAACTAACTACTCCTGACCTCACCTGGGAAGATTTTAAGAGGCTATTCAAGGAGAAATTTTACCTCGAAGTGGCTCGGGAAGCTCTCGAAAGCCAATTCGAGAGACTGGAGCAAGGTAACCTGACTGTTGATGAGTATACTGCTGAATTTAGCAGGTTAAGCCACTTTGCGGAGTACATGGTTCGTACCCCGAAGGACAGGGCCCGTAGATTCAAGAAGGGGCTGTCTCCGGATATTCGCCTTGCTGTCACCACCAGCCGAGCTCGCACCTATGAGGAAATCCTGAGCGTGGCACAAGGCGTAGAAAGAGATATGGGGCACAAACTGAAGCGAGAAAGAGATACCGGAAATGCCGGACCCAACAAACGCCCTTTTCAACAACAACAACAACAGCAGAGGGCCCCGCAGCAAACTCAGCGTCCTCTCCCTCGAGCTCCAGCACCCCAACACCAGGCTCAAGGACAGAACCAACCAGCGGCTGCTTGTAACTTTTGCCAAAAACAAGGTCACACCTGGCAAGTTTGTAGGAAGAGACTGGGTGCCTGTCTATATTGTGGATCGACAGAACATCAAGTGAGGGACTGCCCCACTGCTCCAGGACGCGGACAAGTTTACGTGATGACCGTGGAGAACGCGCAAACTCTGGAAGCAGCCAATGCGCGTAAGTGATTCGTAGATACCTTTTCTAGTATTGTTTTCGTGCCTATTGGTTCGTGACCTCAGCCCCAACCTAGTAGTTTTTGCTAAAATAGCCTAGTATGCTTTTTAATTTTGATAACTGTAGAGTTTTTAGAAGCTTTTGCTATTGTGCTTATTTTGTGTCTTGAGAACTTCAATAAAGTTTTGTACCTCTTTTCATCATCATCTAGCGCACTTAATTTTGCTGAACTCGACTGATGCTGCTATTTTATAGCCTAGTTTTGCAAGCTTACTCTTTATCGGGCTTGTTCATGATACCTGTATTATTGAGGCCTGATCAACCCCACTAATACAAGTGTCTACTCAGAATCAGTGTACTACGGTCTGATCAAACCTTAGTGCATTTTGATTCGCACTTCGCACGACTACTTTATGTAGATTGAGTTGACTAGCATATTTGTCCCTAAATACGCCCGAGCATATCGTATCAGTTACATAACTGTACTAATACGAGCATGCGCACAAATGATTACCAGAATAGAATCTCAATCCATAACCGCCGGACAAATTCCCATTAGAATTCCTTAAACGCCTTGATCCCTATACCTCTGTTCTACCACCTCGCCCTTAAACTCTTTATTATTGGTCCTCGTCTTTCCTTATTTCGGAAAGACAAAATCCTGTGTTTGGTATAAGTTGAATTGTAGTGCTAGACATACCCCTCAGACCGGTCGAATTGATGATAACCCTTTATGACTAAGACAAGATCCTAGGTGCTGTGTTTTGTGTTGCAGACCTAAAATTTCAATACCATGATTTATTAAGTTGAGACCTAGCCTTACTAGTTATACAGCCTTAGAGGATATATGGGTAAAATTATAAGTTGGGTAGCGACCGCAATGTCCACTTGAGAGAAACCCGTTAGACTGTAATCAAGTGAGTTTGGACAGAGAGAACCCTGCCATAATTTAAATTTCGAGGACGAAATTTTTGTAAGTTGGGTAGGTTGTAAACCCCTGAATTTTTCAAATTATTAAATCTTGGATTTTTTCCAATTTTCTGGAATTTTCTGGGAAATTTCTGTAATTAAAATCAAGGTTTTCAATTAATAAATAATTTTTAATTAGCAATAAATAATATTAAAATATCATGAAAATAATATTTTTGGGTGTAAAATAAAAAATTGGACTTAGGGTAATTTTTCTGGATTTTTCTGGGCCTCAGACCTATTTTTAAATGCCTGAAAACTATTTAAATTAATTAATTAATTAATTATTATTTATTTATTTATTTATTTATTTTTATTATTATTTTTATTTTTTATTTTTCTGCGGGCCGCCCTGGCCCATTGGGCCGCGGCCCGGCCCGTTAGCCTCAGCCCAGACCCTACCCTATCGGGTCGGGTCGGGTTCAACCGAACCCGACCCGCCCGAGACCCGACCCGCACGACCGGTTCCCCTTCTCCTCTCTTCCCCGCGTCTCCCGGCGGAGCCGCCGCCTCCGGCCACGTGGCGCTCCGTCCGGCCACCTCGCCCGCTCCGCCCGGCCACCTCGCCCACGTCGACCGCCTCCCTCGGCCAGCAACCCCCGACCACCGCCTATATAAACACCCCCTTTCCTCTTCTCCGGCAAACCCTAGACCGCCGGCCGCCCCCTGAACTCCACCACCTCCGTCGTTCACCGTCGACCCTCGCCGTGCCCAGCCCCGCACCGCCAGCGCCTCCCTCCTCCCGCCTCCGGCGTCCGGCCAACAGCAGCAACAGCAGCAGCAGTCGCCCCCGCGTGTCGTGGGCCCCACAAGCCCGGCTCGACGGGCGATTTTGTGTTCGGCTCATCGGAATCCAAATCTGGAAGTTCCGTTGGGTTCGTATCAGCGTTCCTGACCTATTGACACTAAGTTTGGTGAATTTGGAGACCTTTGACCCGGACACATTTTTCGGTGCAAAGCGGGCCCACCGGCGGACCCCGTTTTGACCCGAAACTGCCGTTTTTGCCCTTGTCTCCAAATTGGACCCAAGGACAGGTGTTTCTAGCTATTTGACATTTTCTGAGCGTGTTGGTACTGTCTATTTCAGCTTTTGGACTCATCTCTGGAATTTTTTCCCGAGAGCCAATATTAATCAGATCCAAACAACAGGCAAGTACCTGCACTTCAAGTTAATCTTTATATATTGTGATAATTAATTTCCCTACCTTACATGTACCCTTGATGATTACACCTAGTGTTAGAAATGCTGGATTTCATGTCTTGAATACTGGAAGTTCCTGTCTTGTTTTTCATGTCGGGTGGGAGAATACCTAGAAGGCATGTAGTTTACCCTTTCCCTTGTCCTATTTAATAGCTGTTGGTACACGACTGTACCTCAGCCGGATCTCGATTTCCCCTATTTAATAGCCGTTCATGACGGCCGGATTAGCCTTATAAACCCCTACATGCCAACTATGTATTCTAAAAACAAACACAAGTTCACACAGATAGTTTCTGGTCATGTTATATTTCTTGCTGGCTATTGTAGTTCCATTTCCTGTTTCATTTATTTCTGTTTCTCATATTCCTGTTTACAGTTTAACTCTGAGATAATAAGGTTCTGTTATGCTGTTTCTCAACATGATATCAAATATTTTAATTGTCATAAAATATTTAGTTTAACCTTGTTGTGCACTGTGTACTTTGCTCCTTTCCTGACTGGATCTGTTGATTTAGGCGATGATGAGGATCTTGCCCCTACTTATTATGGTCCCTATGAGGGGACTGATGATACCTATGAGGAGCCAGAACCCACCCAGGAGACCCCTGCTGCAGAGTAGCTAGTAGTAGCTATCTTTCATTTATATTCTTATCTTATTTATCGGGTTTGTCCCTGATTTCAATATTGAATTCCTGTACTAAAACGTTTGAATCTATTGTCACATTTATTTTCAGTTGAAATCTTAAGTTTCATTCTCATTATTATCTTGCCTATGTTGTTTGTGAATGAGCTAGTTAGCAAATAATGGATTGACCTAGACAGCGTACTACCGCCGACTCTGCGGCGTAGGCTGGACGTACCCACGCACTCGTGCCCGAATTTTCGGGTGTGGATCGTGACAATCACAATATATGATTGAGCGTTCCTCACAATGACTGCCATCATGCATTAGGATAGATGTCGCCGACAACTTGAATCTTTTTGTATGTGTCAAACAACAGTACGATACAAAAATGGACTAGGCCTTGAATTTTGCACCATAGCTGCTATTCTTTCCACTCATACAATGACCTCAGCTGTGCCATTCGGTCGTACGTTAAAGGCCCGGTGCTGACCTGGTCTCAGTGTATCTTGGGAGTCTACAAGCTTTTCCTCAAGAGACGGCCTATATCTCTATCCATACACTTAGGCGAGTTCTTTCACTATTGTAGTGTCCCGCTCCGCGTTGGCACTATGTACAAGAGATATCGATTTACTGACTCAAAAGAAAACCTTCTTGAATAGCTCCTTGTTGAACCAGAAGATGATTGATCTAGGTGAGTGGACAGAACTTCATTCTCTGATTCTTACACGCCTTAATAATAAATATGAGTTTTTGAAATGCTTGTTTGCTTAATAAGATAATGTTCGTTTTAAGAATGATAGAACGAGAACCTGCTTGCCTAATAAGAGATAGAACTATTTCCATGCTAAGTATAGAAATAAATATTGCATGCTAGTTACATTGACACCGCTATCGAACGAACCTTGCCATGCTAAGAAAAGAGTAAAAGTGCATGCTTAACTTGAAAAGATAGATAGACCCGTGCCATTCTTGCTTAAATTAAAGATCTTTCATATGTTTGCTTGTCGTCGTCTAAATAATTGCTTATCTTTGATGTAAAAGTTAGATTGAATGTATGCTTGTATTATAATAAAGAGTAAATGACTTATCTTGTTAGAGAAGAGACTAGTAGCCCGCCCTGATGTTCCGGTCCTACGGGATCTAGGGGGTGCAGCTATTAGATAAGAGATAGATAGATTGAAAGCTTATATTGTCACATTGTGTTATGCTTGTGATATGCATGTTATCGAGGAGCTTGTGGGGGGATGGAGGCTAAATGATACGTTTGGAGACTAATAGTGCGCCCTGATGTTCCGGTCCTACGGGATCTAGGGGGACGTGGCTATTAGAATGGTTGATAGAGACTACTGATAGGATCAGACTAATAGTGCATCCTGATGTTCCGGTCCTACGGAATCTAGCGGGCGTGGCTATTAGATGGGAGGTGGTGCTTCTGTTGGAAAGAGTTTTGAGTTTGAGATGTTAGCTTGTTCATGGAGATAGCTGTACTTCAGGTAGTTAGGACGCATGCTAGGCTAGCCTTCTTGCATACCTAATTGTTTGATGCAGAGACGGATAGGAAAGAGAACCTTGTTTATATATGCAAATTGTTGCTAACTTGTATGTCTGCTGTAGGGATAACCGTTCGGCAAGGGGTAAGAATCACTAAATAAGTGATATATCATTTTGCTTATATTTTGCACTGCTCAGAGATGGATGAGTATATATATATATATATATATATATATATATATATAGCCTGCTTGTTCATGATCATGTGCATCATAGAGTTTATTTGATAGTTTTTTTATACATTCGCATCGGTCGAACAATGGCTATTAGTGCAGAGCTGAACCTTGGTCCCGACTGCTATTTTGAGCGTATTTTAGTAAAGAGCAACCATGAGTCACAGCTGCTAATAACATCAGATAAAAGAGTCATTAGTTAGCTGGATTACCGCTACTGATCCTGAGTTTTTCGGTGACCAAAATTATATAGATAGTTCATCTTGTTTGCTTGATAGAAGAATAGTTCCTAGATAGTGCATTGTCCCTAGAGTCTTTGAGTATAGCTCACGAGATACGCTACGCACACCCTGATAGTAGAATAATCGGCTTATCTTGTATTCTTGAATGCAATCAAACATGAACTCTGTTTTCAAAGATGTTTCCAAAAGATGTAATATGACTCCGCTCCTGTACTGCATGTAACGAACCTAGATAAAACTAGAAAGATCACTAGTAATATAATATTTTATAATATAATTACTTAGTGTTGGTTTTAGGGAATGTTGCTTCTGTTCGTTGATTTTATACTCACCAGTACTTTCTCTAAAGTGCTGACCCAACAACAGTTTGATTGTTTGCAGGTGCTGGATCGTCCGAGGAAGCGATAGCCGTGCCTCATCCCCAGGACCCAAAAATCTGGTGTCAATGTCTTGAGCCGTATCGAGATATTTTGAGCTACTTTTTGTATAGAGGGACATAATGTATGAAACGATGCCATTGTATTCAGAGAACCTCGTGCCTTGAGATTTTTCCCGTATACTCAGATGGATTATTATTTGCAACCCTGTCCCTCGGCTGCGTACTCGATCGGTTCGATGATAGCCACAACTTTAACGATGTTGCCTTGTGCGAGCGCAACCCCAGGCTCGTACGGTATCACACGTCGATGGCAAACGATATACGTCCCGTGGGAGCACCGGGGCACGGTAATTCGCGGCCTGCGGGGGCATTGTTGGGACCTTTGGGATCGGGGCATGACAACTATATAGAGTTTATTATCCGGCATGAAGCCTTTCACTTTTTTGCAGTGCTACGTCGTTATGACATAGCCGCCCAAGGCCGAGGATCCCCCTCTTGTGGTGTCATATCACTGTAGCATGAGGACACATGCCTCTTAGTAGTGTCGTTACTACACACAACATGGATCCTTGATCTCCTGTGCGGTGCTACACCACTGTGACATGGCTTAAAGCCGAGGTTCATCCCTCATGTGGTGTCACCCACTGTAGCATGAGGTCACAGGCCTATTAGTAGTATTGTACTACCTCCCAATATGAAGTCTTGCACTTCCGTGCAATGCTACGCCGCTGTGACATGGCTCAAAGTCGAGGTTCACTTCCTCATGTGGTGTCACCCATTATAGTACGAGGTCACAAGCCTTTTTGTAGTGTTGTACTACCACTCTCTATTTCTTTTCAGCATTAGGCTACATGCCTATGTGAAGTGCTACCGCCGTTGTGACATGGCCCGAAGCCGAGGTTCACTCCCTCGTGTGGTGTCACGCCACTGTAGCATGGGATACAAGTTTCTTGTAGTGTTGAAACTACTCGTGCTTCCTAGAATGCACTCCGGACATTCACTCTGCCCGATAACTCATTAAGGCGTCAAAGCCATCCTCCTACAGAAAATATTCTGATCAAGAACAAATAGTAGACCACAGTAGTTTCGGGTACGTATCACACAATGTACCTGAGAACTACCCACTGTACCTGATATTCTTCTGGTCAATGGTCCTCCCTTGAACCAATAGCTAGATGCCTGGTAGATTTCTCTTTGAACTAATAGCATAAAACTAAATGGTAGGATTGAAGAGATATAATACCAGAGGTCCTCCAAGCCCATATCTGTTGTATCCTTGACTATGTGCGGTGTTACTGCCGCTGTGACATGGCCTGCAGTCGAGGCTTTTACCCTGTCGAGGTACCTCATAATGGTGTCACCCTACAGTAACATGGAGTACTACGCTCCTTTATAGTGCTTGAATCTGACTATATACGGTGCTATTGCCGCTGTGACATAGCCCGAAGTCGAGGTTTTACCCTGTCGAGGTAACTCATTGTGGTGTCATCCCACGGTAGCATGAAGTACTACGCTCCTCTTTAGTGCTTACGATCAGTTGGCACTTGAGTCCTATTATGAACGGATCCGCTAGAATTACCTGGCTCTGAACTTTAACTACTGTAATGATACACGCTAGCTGTGCTCATTTAGTGTTCTGTGTTTTATCCGCATAGCTCTCTTCAGACATTTGAAGAGATGAATAGATGCCACTGCTGCAGCTTCCTAGTTTTCACAGTATGTCGGTATCACCCGAATTTGTAGTGCCCCGCTCCGCGTTGGCACTATGTACAAGTGATATCGGTTTATTGACTCAAAAAGAAAATATTCTTGAAGAGATAAGAGATCCTTATTGAACCAGGAGATGACTGATCTAGGTGAGTGGACAGAACTTCATTCTCTGATTCTTGCACGCCATAATAAATCTGAGTTTTTGCAATGCTTGTTTGCTTAATAAGATAATGTTCGCATTGATAATGATAGAACGCGAACCTGCTTTCTTAACTAGAGAACTTGTATGCTTGTCTAAAGAGACAGAACCATTTCTATGCTAAGTTAAAGAATTGAATATTGTATGCTTAGTTCCACGGACACCGCTATCAAACGAACCACTGTCATGCTAATAAACAAGAGTAAACAAATGTTCATATATTTTCATCGTATGCTAAACAAGAGAAGAACTGTATGTTTAGCTAAAAGAGATAGAAGAATCATGTCATGTTTTACTTGCCATTGATGCTTGAATGATAAAACTGTATGAATAACTTGTATAGTATGTTATTGAACATATCGATTGATCGAAAGAGGAAAGATGGAACCTATTGAAATGATTGAACCTATCGAATTGATTGAACTTATCGAACCTATCGACTTGATATATATATATATATATATATATATATATATATATATATATATATATATATATAGTTCTATGCGCTGAGGTGGGTTCTGGGTAGATGGGAATAGGTTTTGCTGGGGAGGGGGTTAGTTAGGATTAGTTTAGATTAGATTAGCTTAGGGTTTAAGGTTTTTCTTTTCTTTTCTTTTCTTTTCTTTTCTTTTCTTTTCCTTTTTCTTTTGTTTTTCTTTTATTTTCTATTTTATTATTATTATTATTATTATTATTATTATTATTATTATTATTATTATTATTATTATTATTATTATTATTATTATTACTATTACTATTTTTATTTCTATTACTATTTCTATTATTATTATTATTATTATTATTATTATTATTATTATTATTATTATTATTATTATTATTATTATTATTATTCACATATATTTACATATATAGATGCGACTATATAAAAATTTAAAAAGAATATTTGCACATAGAATAAATTCTAGAAAATCTATCGCCCTTTAACAAGACTCTAAAATAATAAAAAAATTATTTTGTGAAATAATTCTAAATGAGTATTTATGTAAGTAAATAAATCAATAAAATTTATTTTCTAATTAACTATGAAAATACTTTAAAGAAATTCAATAATTTAATAAAATAATTGTAAACCCCCATTCCTGAAAACCGTATTAATTAGTTATTTATGGCAATTATGAATAGAGGGAATATATTTTATTTATTAAATATTTAAGGTGTTTATGCATTGTAGGGGATTTATGAAGCCATTATAATTTTTTCTAATTAATTCCATGTAGGAGACCCTTTGGACTTGTCACGCCCCAGTCCCAAAATACCGTGGGACCAAACGCGTGATAATGGCCAACAGCACGCACCGATGGATAACCCAATTTAATGGATCCACCAGGGCATACTTAAGCTGTAAAATAACAAGTCTACGACAATCATGGCACAACTAATCTCATCCACACAAGAAATAAACATGATCCACAGAGTAAATAAGGAATGTAAATCATCAGCTAGTCTCAACCAAGTACTTCGGGGAAATAACCCGATAAATATCTAATACATTGGTTCAACAGAACAGAAAGTAAATGACTGAAATAAATAATAAATACTGAGCATAAAACATGGATGCTCAGGAGAAGTCCTCGGCTAACACCTCGTCCTCGGATGGCGGTACAACTCCTGGATCAGCTCCTGCTCCGGTCCCGTATATCTCGGGGTAGATCTCGTCCTCAAATCCTGGGAACATAATCCGGATCCAGGTCCTCAGGGGACATAGCAAGGTACAAGAAAGCTCAAGCCAAAATAAATGCAGTGCAGAAAATAAATAGAATAAGTAGGGCAAGTAAGTAACCATCTAAGTGAAAATGCAAGTGAGAGCAACACGAGTAATCAGGCTGTGCCACTACAAGCTCTATGTCGGGGAGCCGGTAGTGGTAATAACCGGTAGTGGGTCTAGCTCTGCTCCGAGAGTCTACGACCTCTCAATAATAGTGGATGTATATATATATGGAACAGCCTGTAGCCTGTGTGTCTCTCCCTACCCAATGTAACCACGCATATCATGACCACAATGTCTCATGTCCATGTAAAGCGGGATTATAGCTAATGCAACCAGTCATACTATATCTAAGCATCACTACTAGAAAAAGCGCTATTAGCGACGTATTTTAGCGACGTCAAAAGAAACGTCGCTAATAATATATAATTAGCGACTCCTTATTAAAACGTCGCTAGACGTCGCTAAATGGCGACATTTAGCGACGTTTAGCGACTTTTATTAAGATTTTAAAAGTTAAGTCGCTATAAGTTAAATAAAGATCGCTAAACGTCGCTAATATGTCTAATTTAGCGACGTTTAGCGACGTATATAGCGACCTTTTTATTAAAAATATTTAGCAACGTGTTTAGCGACGTCAATGACGTCGCTAAAATTTAAGTTAGCGACGTTTTACTTGGACGTCGCTAAACGTCGCTAAAATTTGGTTAATTAGGGCTCGGTTTCATTTTTCCCCATCTGCTGAAAATTCGAAAAGAGAAAAACTCCCCCCCCCCCTCCCCCGCGCTCCGTCGACCGGCTCTCCACCCTATTCCGGTAAACCCTACTCTCTCTCTCTCTCTCTCTCTCTCTCTCTCTCTCTCTCTCTCACAGGACACATGTGACATTGACACAAACACTACACACACAGACACTGACACAGACACAGACACGGCACACACACACACTGACACAGACACTGATGAGGACCTAGGGTTAGGGTTAGGGTTAGGTTTGTTGACATGGGGTTAGGGTTAGGGTTAGGACCGACTGGCCCAAGTCTACGAGAGAGGTAACAGCAGCAGTGAGCACTGCTTACTAGCTTTGATTATCAAATAAAATAAATTGATTATCAATTCGGTTCTGTTTCGGTTATAGATAATTTATTTCAGCTTTGGGTTTTTAAAATTTTTACTTATTCGATTTTTATTATTTCGGTGTTGAAACCGAATAACCCGAACGCCCACCCCTAGCTAGACCTGACAATTGGACCGGGATGACCAGCCCGGCACGAATCCGGCCCGCAAAACCCTGTCCGAATTATCGTGGGCTCGGCCCGGCCCGACCCAGACCCAATATATAGGGACGTGTCGGACCTCATATCTCGGCCCATAAGAGAGGTCCGGCCCCGAAGCCCAGGCTCGTTCCGACCCAAGGCACAGCTCGGCCCGGCCCGACACGCTGCTGCTTGCTAGCCTGATCGACAACCTGGTTTATACTATCTGATGTATTATACACATCCATGTATTACATAGTCCTACGCCAATCTATGGGATTTGGTATGCATACAATCTGCCAAGTTCTTGTATATAGATTGAAACAAATGGATTGTGAATCTCCAAGACAAATATGAAGCAAGAACTTGCAGTGTGTTATTTTTTTGTGCTATGTTTACATATCCCAAAGTAGAGAAGTTCATCCGAGAGAGCATACCATCTGTGTTGTTTCTCCCGGAAACAAATGCGCTCCCAACCATCTCCTATGCACATTCAACCCTACACTTCATAATTTAAAAATAAAATGTTAGTTGTTCTTCAATCTCTACTTTGAAGTCCTTGTAGGGTTCACGGAATCCCAAGTCCGATCCGGTCCGGCTCGGTCCAGTCTGAAACTCACTGTGCCGTGGGTCACGTGTCGAACTGGACTTAGATTTTTACCCTTAGGTCCGGTCTGACCCGTTATAGTGCATGGGCCTGAGAGGCCCGGCCCACTCGACAGCTCTACTCCTAGCTATGGCATATTTTCATAGAGCAATAGCCCGTGTACTTGGGAAACTTTTGATGCAAAAATTGTTCAAGCACCAGGTGCCTTAGTGCAATGCCATGACTGCTTTTCCCATAACGGACACTGACCTAGGAGTGTGGTTGGGGGCAGCTGCAGTTCTATAGTATGACACACTATTTGTAGTGTTGACTGCACACTTATAGTGCAGTTCATAGTACTATGGGGTTGGGGGCAGCTGCAGTTTTGATAAATAAAAATATGTATTATATCAGTTATGATTTTTATAGTACGGTTAATTTTGCATGTAATGATTTATATGATAGCTTATGTCAATTTTGCAGAAGTTTCTAGAAATGTATATGAATTACTATCTGCGTCATCGTTCGTGGATGTACAACCGTCATCCTGATGACATGTGTGGTGTGCGGGATGAATTCATTGATGGTGTACAGCAGTTCCTGCAGTTCGCAAAGGCGTTCCCTCAATACATGGACGGTACCAAAATTAAGTGTCCGTGTGTGAGATGTCGCAACAGGAAATATCATCCTGAAGTGGAAGTTACATATCATTTATACTCGAAGGGCTTTACGCCGAATTACTATCAGTGGACCGCGCACGGAGAACTTGTATCTCTAGCATCGGAGTCGGAGCCCTATGTGGAGCCGTATATGGATGTCCAAGACCACGATGCTTACGACGACGGGTTGGTGAACATGGTTTATGATGCTGCGGGACCTAGTTTCAATCCTGACAATTATGATGCGGCGGGACCTAGTTTCAATCCCGACAATTATGATGCAGCTGAGGAGGCACCGAATGCCGATGCTGCAAAGTTTATGGAGTTGCTTGAGAATGCAAGGACTCCACTATATCCTGGTTGTGAGGATCATTCACCGTTGGAGGTGGTTACAAGATTATTGAGCATCAAGTCCGATTTTAACATGTCGCAAGAATGCTATAATCGACTGCTCGATTTGATTATAGAGATCTTGCCCGAGGGTGCAAAGTTGCCTAAAGACTTCTATCGATCTAAGAGGATGGTGAGATCGCTTTGGATGGGATACGAGAAAATCGATGCATGTCGCAACGGGTGCATGTTGTACTACAAAGACGACAAGGATGAAGATGCGTGCAGATTCTGTGGTGCTGATCGCTACAAGGCCACTGTTAGAGGAAAGTCTGTCGGTGCAAGGAAGCCTACCGATTCGATGCACTATTTGCCTTTGACGCCGCGGTTGCAGCGGTTGTTCATGGTTAAGGAGACTGCAGAAAACATGAGTTGGCACAGGCGAAAACAGATCGAAGGAGTATTGGATCATCCATCCGATGGAGAAGCATGGAAGCACTTTGATCGAGAGTATCCATATTTTGCCGAGGAAGCGCGTAATGTCAGATTGGGGCTCTGCTCTGACGGTTTTACCCCATTCGGACTTTCGGGCTCCCAGTATTCGTGTTGGCCTGTGATCGTCACTCCGTACAATCTACCGCCTTGGATGTGCATGAAGACTCCGTATATGTTCCTAACCGTTATTATCCCGGGTCCGAACAATCCGAAGAGGAACATCGATGTGTATTTACAGCCTTTGATAGATGAGTTGAATCAGCTGTGGGAAGTCGGTGCCAACACGTACGATGTTTCTAGAAAGCAGAATTTTCAGATGAGGGCAGCACTTATGTGGACCATCAACGACTTTCCGGCCTATGGAATGTTATCGGGATGGAGCACCCATGGTCGTCTCTCATGTCCGTATTGCATGGACCGTTCTCAGGCTTTCCGTTTGAAACACGGAGGCAAACCGTGCTTCTTCGATTGTCATCGACAATTTTTGCCGAAGGATCATCCGTACCGGAGGAATCGGAATACTTTTCGTGCGGGAGTTGTGGAGAAGGCCAATCCACCGCCAAGGTGGCCCGGATGCACGATATGGGAAGAGGTAAAAGATTTACCAAGTGCTATCCAAGAGCCTGCTAAGGGGTACAAGTGTGACGGATTTGGTCGCACCCATAACTGGACGAAGAGGAGTATATTCTGGGATCTGCCATATTGGAGCACCAATCTGATCAGACATAACCTTGATGTCATGCATATCGAGAAGAATGTGTTTGATAACATAATTAATACTGTAATGGATGTAAAGGGGAAGACGAAAGATAATCCGAAGGCGAGGTTGGACTTAGAAGACATATGTAGACGTCCTGCATTGCATTTGATAGAGGAGGGGAATGGAAAGTTAAAGCAACCTAAGTCAGTTTTCTCACTGGATAAAGAGGATAAAGGTAGACTTTGTAGGTGGATTCAGGGTCTAAAGTTTCCAGACGGGTACGTGTCGAACTTGAAATATGGCCAAGTTTCTGTGTGAATGGGTTCAGGTTCAAGTCAACAAATGCTCCTATTAGAGACAGCTTTCTGGATCTTGATTCCACGAAAAACAGTGGTTTGTGTATCAAATCTTCAAACTACAAAGACGTCAATCCGGGCAATGATTTTTTTGGCATCTTACGAGAGATTGTGGAGTTGACATATAATTATGGCCCAGAACCTGCTAATATCGTGCTATTCAGGTGTGAATGGTTCGATCCGATTCAAGATCAAGGTTGGAAAATTGACAAGCATGGCCTTGTGGATATAAACTACAAGCGTAGATATCAAGGCTACGAACCATTTGTCCTATCAAGTCAGGCTCAGCTCGTGTACTTCGCAACTTATCCTAGACGGGGGACAGCGAGGTCGGATTGGTGGGCAGTATGCAAGACTAAAGCTAGAAATACCTTTGACATTGACGAAATAGCTTATCAGGAGGACGATCTACCTCTTGTAACAAATATTGTAGATGTGGACTCAACGGAAGTTACTCATTACACGAGTAATAATGTAGAAGATGTAGAATTATCCGGAGAGGACGACGAAGTAGATGAAAGTGAAGACGAGGAAGAGGAAGAGAAGGACGAGGAAGGCGAACAAGATGAATTTTCTGAAGATGATTGAAAATATAAAATATTCCATGTAGAATGTAACTATATTTGGACTATAAATATTGCATGTAGAAGTAGATGTTGACATTAACGAATATATGTATTATATTTTGACTGTATAATACTTTGAGATATGTATCACATTCCGACTGTAGAATGTAGTATATATTTGTGTTTCTCTATATTCATCATATGTTGTTATCAGATATGACAGGACGACGCGGAGGATTCGGCAGGTCCCGAGGTAGACAGAGTGCCACTCCGGTACTGCCTACTGTTGGTTCCGGATCATCGTCGCCCAGTACTCCAGTATATCGAGCAGTCACATCTCCGACTGCGACGACGTTGCGTGGCATCACTCCTGGGACGAGTAGTTCCAGGCGTGATAGTACTCCCTCGTCCAGCGTTCCTCCTGCTGACGAAAGCATGGAGACAGATGAGCATGTAGAGGAGGTCGTGCCGACGTTGTCCCAGCATCAGCAAGATCCTCCATGCGCACCACCGGAGGAGACGAGGACAGAGATTTGGGCCGACGGTACAAAGTAAGTCAATTAGATGGTTTAATATATATTTGTGTTTCTCTTTATTCATCGTATATTGACTTTTTCAGTAATCTAAATTATTATTTCTGTATAGATATCGTCCATCGTCGGTTCAGAGACGCCTGGGCCAATTTCTGAGAAACAACTACGGTGGCCCTTGGATCAACTATTCGGAGGCTCCGGAGGAGAGGAAGGCGTTCTGGTTTGCGCACTTTCAGGTAAAAGTATATTAAATAAATCCTCTAATTTATGCATATTCGTGATGCTAACTTAATGAATTATTTATTGTAGCAAACGTATTTTTATCCTCCGTACCGGGCCGAGTTGATCGAGCGACTCTTTCCTACCGTTGCCGCCAAGCTTATCCGAGATGCTCTGGATGACCAGAAGGCTCGTGATCGTGCTGGAAAACCGATCCAAGGTTGGATCACGCCTGAGCAGTGGACTACGATGAGGGCTAGATTCGACGATCCGAGCTACAAGGAAAGGTCTAAGAAGGCCAAGGCGGCTAGGCAGAATGCTGCCAAGTGGTGTGGTGGCTCGATTCCGATGACGGAACATTTCCGTCGTTTGGTATGTTTTTTCTTTTAAAATATATTATTTTAATATAAGTACCATAAAATGGTACTTGGAATAAATATTTAAGTTTAGTAATAAAAAATATATTTTTAACAGGTACAGAGGGGTGAGGATGCGAACATGGTGACCGTCTTCTTGGCCACCCATCGCAAGGACGGAAATCTCATTGATGAGAGGGCCTCACAGACCTATGTAAGTATTACTTTACTTTGTGTTTATTTTAATATAACTTAGGCAATTATTGAGTTTCCAAACCTTTTCTAGGCCGAGTATCTTAGGCTTCGTGAGCGGGCGACTGCTAGTGCACCTACACCTGGAGAGGCTGGTGCTTCGTCGCAACCCGGTCCATCTCCGTCGGCGGACGACCTGTGGGTGACCGCAGCTGGTGGTCTCCAGAGGGGTACGTACTACGGTACGGGCTCCTATGGCGCCCTGGTTGCGACGCAGTCATCTAGGGCCTCCCCGACAGCTGTGCATTCCACACACCCCTCGCAGTCGCAGCCCTCGCAGTCGTCGGCCAGAGTCCAGGAGGCCGTCCAGGAGGCCGTTGACCGTCAGATTGCGTCTCTCCGTGATGACTTGCTGCGAAGTATGGAGGACCAGTCCCGGTCCCAGCCGCAGGCGGACGATCCGATGCTTATCGCACGATTGGATATGCTCAACCGCAGCATGACGGAGCTACGAGAATTGACAAATGATATTAGAGCCTCCAATGATCGCAACATCATGGAGCTGCAGGCGTCACAGCTATCGATGGGCGAGAAGCTGACGAGGATGCATGCGTCACAGCTATCGATGGGCGAGAACCTGACGAGGATGCAGGATTCAATGGGTGATAGCAGTACGAGGTTGTTATCTACCCTGGATTCTTACAACCAGCGACTCACAGATTTGGAGCGGGCACGGCCGCCACCGACGTCACTGCCTTCTCCATCGACATCGGTATCGATTCCACGGGACGAGTATGAGGAGTTGTTATCCTTGAAGCGCGCCGCTGGTCAGCCTCCTGCAGATCCGTAGTAGTCTAGTTATTATTATTATTATTTATGAATTATTGGTACTTCAACAATAGACATGATGTATGATGCTTCTTGTGGTCATTAATTTTTTAGTTAATTTAATTGGATTATATAGTTATCCACATTTAATTGGATTGATACTTCTTGTGGTCTTTAATTTAATTGGATAATATAGTTAACTAGATTGAATCATGTTGGTGTGTATGATGAAGATGATGTAAAACTGCAGGGAATCACAATGTTTGATTCTGGGAATTTTTTTTAATTTTTTTTAAAAATTAGCGACGTTATTAGCGACGTTTAGCGACGTTTAGCGACGTTAAATTACGTCGCTAGTTACGTCGCTAATTAGCGACGCCGTAAAACGTCGCTAATAACGTCGCTAATAACGTCGCTAATGACGTCGCTAAACGTCGCCAATTGCTGACATGGCAGTATAGCCAGGTCATTAAAGACGTCGGTGTAACGTCGCGATAGATGTCGCTAATCAGCGACGTTTAGCGACTTTTCTAAACGTCGCTTTTTAGTGACTTGGCGTCGCAAAACGTCGCTAAATTTAGCGACACATTAAAGTCGCTAAAAAACGTCGGCATAGCGACGTTTAGCGACGTTTTTTGTATTAGCGACTTGGTATTTTCCGACTTCTTTAAAACGTCGCTAATTACGTCGCTAAACCTAATTAGCGACGATTTTTGGTTATTTAGCGACGTTTTTAGACGTCGCTAATTTGACTTTTTCTGGTAGTGCATATAATGTCCATGTCCTGTATCCTATACAGAATCACCACGAATATCTCGGAAAAATCCTGTCTCATGAATAGTGTCAAGTGTCCTGGGTCATAATGTACTTGGTAAGACAAGTACGAGAATATAAAGTGTCACGTATGTCCATCTCTAGATGACAGTACCCAACACTGCGTACAGTGTTGGCACCCGACTGATAATCGGACGCTAAGTACGTCACACGGTCCTAGGTTGAGCATGCACAGAAATATAATAAAACAAGGAAAATATATATAAAGACTGCAAAGTTTGGCAAGGTACACTTGCCTGGGGTCCTGTTGCTGGTATGAATCAGAGTCCAAGTCACAGTCCAAATAACCTATGTATTACAAATTTATCACGTCAAAAGATAATTTATTTTAACTTATTTAATTCTGGAATAGTTACTCTAAAATCATATTTTAATCTTATTATTCTGATTTTTATGTTAATTCCTAAATTTTGTCCAAAGAAACTGAATTTTATCAACTCGAGACTCATGGCACGCAAATCGAGGCGATCTGTTGACCAAAAAGTCAACCGACACAAACTCGACTTTCATGCATGATTTCCTGTATATTTCAGCATCAAAAACATATTGGAATTTATGGCTCGTCCGAATTCAAATTCGTTTGGGAATTATGGCACATACAAATTTTGTATTGTGCACCGATGGTTAAATTCTAACCTAGAAGTTCTACAGAATTAACAGTATGAAAATACATTGAAATAAATTCTGAGAAAAACATATGTCAATGATCTCGACATTATCTTTCCGAAACTTTAAACGGTTCATGATTCTGATTCCTGGTTCTCCCGAAATCGCGAAAACATTGAAACACATCTATTTTCGGACATGCTGTGCTCTACGAATTTTCCAGAATTTAATACTAATAATTTCGATTTTTTTTTATAAAATCAGAAAACTAACATCAATATCTTTCTAACGCAAGAAACTAGGCCTCGTTTGGAGCCCGGAGCTATGTGCAATGGCTTCTGGAAGATGAAGAAACCCTAGATGACAATTCTACCAAATCTCTCTCTGTCTAAAATAATGAGATAATTAGGGTTATTATATTATATATATATATATATATATATATATATATATATATATATATATATATATATATATATATATATATATATATATAGATGTACCTACGGCTGAATAAATATTTATAGGCTGACATGTGTCAGAATCTGATTGGATGGTTCTATTTATATTATTTATTTTTGATTTGCCTTTATCAAAACATTATTTAAGTCATTTTAAATCTAAATAACTCAAAATAAACATTAAAAATAATCTGGAAAATCTGGAAAAATTACAAAAAATATATTTTGAACATAAAAACCCTAGAAAAATATTTGGGATAATTATATATTCATAGATTTCCTACTATAATTAGGAGAAGCTCTAAAAATTAGTTTTGCCATAAAACTAAAAATAAATACTAACATTATTCCAAAAATTCTGAAATAATTCCAGAAAATATATAATAATATTATAAATCTTAGAAAATAATGTGGGTCCATTCTATATTTCTGGGCTTACACCATAAATTCTACAAGTCCTAAAAATTAGTTATTAGCCTAAATAACTCCCAATAAATACTAAAAATACTCAGAAAATTCCCAAAAACTTCTAAAATATATATTTTATTATTTAGAACCTAAATAAAAGTTTGGGATATTTTTAGTTATATTTGAATCTAAAATAAATTCTTGAAAATCCTAGAAAATTATAAAAAATTGTGAAAAATCCAAATTAAAAATTTCTGAAAAATCAGGGGGTTACAATCTACCCAACTTATAAAAATTTCGTCCTCGAAATTAAAATTAAGCCATGGTAGAAGTCAAGGATGGTCTAAGATTTGCATTAGTTAAAATGCAAGGCTAGGTTTAACGGAGTGGACGATGTTGCACGTTGCACATTCCAAAAATTATGGGAGAAATTCACATGAGTGAAAATAGGTTTCTTCGTGTGTCATGTCCAATAGTGTGGACACCTAAATGCTCTTTTACATAAAAGCGCCCAACAATTGAAATGTTGCACAAAGATAGAAATTGGAGGATGGGCATGTCTAAGACAAGGTGTAGAATTTGTAGGAAGGCAGTGACTAGGGAAGTGCTCCAATTATTTAAGCAATGGTAAGGCGCGCCGAGGGATACCATATTGTAGAACTAAATAAAAATGTCGTGTTCTATTTCTAAGTGGATTCGAGCTAGCCTCAGTCTCACTATCTAAGCTAAGTAGGTCTACTTCTTAGGTGAGGGGGTTTCACAATCCAGCCAACTTAAGACAATGTCGTCCTCAAAATTAAAATAAGGCATAATTTGTTAATCCTTCGTGTACATAAGGCAAGTCAATCGCAATCTCCTTGCGACAATTAAAATCCTAATCATATCCATTGCAATCACTTCTAGGTTAAGATGACCACTAATCCAATCAAATTCAACCTATGGTTATCTCTTCTCGCTTTTTCAAATTATCCATATCCAAATTTAAATTAAATCCATATATCATCTTCAAGATTTAAATACGCATATAAATTTTATCTCACGATCTCCAATTATCATAATCTCCTCTAGAAGTAATTCGAGTCCATTATTATTCCTGTTTTCACTTATAAATTTTTGTATGCTTCAACTTCTTAAATTCCATTCACATCCTTAATATTTCAAATAGGTAGTCCAACCATCAAGTTTTTTTTTTATTTTAACTCAAATCATCAACTTAAAAAAATAATTTAAATGCAGTCCACCATTGTTCAAGTCTGAAATTCCATCTTTTTATCCTCTAAATTTTAAGTTGATGATTTTACCTTCATTGTTTAAATCATGTACTTAAGGTATAAATATCAGGTCCTCAATATCAATTCATTAATCCTCATCTTCTTAGTCATTCTTCTAAAATTCTCAAAATTAAAATGGCTTGAACCTCTCCCAATTTAATCTTACTCGATCACAATCTAAAAGAAATTCCTCTCGAGTTGACAATGCACTACTACCCAACTTAGAATTTACCCATCTATCACATAAGACTATATACTTAAGAGAATATTCCTTAATATGTTTACTCATGTCATTCAATCCTCGAACTTCAATGTCGATCATATCACATATGATATGTCCTTAATTACGAAGAATAATCCTCAAGTATGTGATCGACTTATGGGGTATATCTAGTATTCTCTGTGTATCAATTTATACCAAGCATGATGTTTCGTCTTTCCGAAATAAGGGAAGACGGAGACCAATAATAAAGAGTTCAAGGGCAGCGTAATAGAATAGAAGTATTGGGATCAAGGCGTTTAAAGAATTCAATTAGGAATTGTCAAAGCAGTTGTGGATTGAAATCCTATTTTGGTAATCCTTTGATCGCCTGCTCGTATTAGTACAGTTATGTAACCGATACGATATGTCAGACATGTCTAGGACAAGTATATTCGTCAATTAGGAATTGTCAAAGCAGTTGTGGATTGAAATCCTATTTTGGTAATCCTTTGTTCGCCTGCTCGTATTAGTACAGTTATGTAACCGATACGATATGACAGACATGTCTAGGACAAGTATATTCGTCTACTAATCACTACATATCTCAATCCACGTAAGGTATTATTGCGAGGGCGAATCAAGCGCACTATGGTTGATCAGACCGTAATACACTGATTCTGAAATATATTATTGTAGGCCTCCCCAATAATACATATGTCATGAACAAGCTCGTTAAAGAATAAGCTTGCAAAACTAGGCTATAAAATAGCACAATAAGTCAAGGTAGTATATGAAATATAAGCACGCTAGATGATGATGAAAGGAGGTACAAATTATTCAAGTTCACAAAACGAACAAAAATAAGCAACAATAATAAAAGACTCTACAATCTCTACAGTTATCATACAACCTCTTTGTCTAAGTTGCTAGTCGACCCAATAGGGCATGAACCTCTAAATTCTATTGTCTGAATAAACACTGTCATCTTATGCTAGCATACAATTATTGCCATTCAGTTACACCGCCTTGATAGGTCAAGTGGACTATGTGGTACTAGTCTCAAGGGAAAAGGGAATATAACTTGTATCGAGGTGGGAGTACAAATTACGTAATTTAACACTAAGGGATAATCATCGGGTCACAATCTACAAGATTAACTCAAACTTATCGAACTCTAACTACAAAATACAAAATTTTCAAATTCAAGACTACAACTATAATCCTAGCAAACTATGGGTCCTTAACAAGGAATAAAATTACTTGTCCTACTATTAGAAGTGTCAGGTGGCACGAATTGAAAGACGGAGAAAAGAAGAACATATTTTAGTCGTTGCGTATTAGCGAACGTTAAGGTCGCAGACGAACAACGTATGAAATTAAAATATGAGGCTCTAGATAATATCATAGTTTCCTAAGGTGAAGGTGGCGAGCAATTCTCCGTGTTTGAGGTATGATCTCATGGGGAATGTCATACTCGTTGCTCTGGGCTTCCTGAGGTACCGTCTACTAATATCACGACAAGAACCTATATCCTAACACTATCTCACTATGCACACTAGGTTCTGTTCTAACATTCGATCTCAGATTTCTATTGGTTCCTCAAAACTGGGGTCAACCACTAGGGTCAAACATTAGGGTCCAATCTCTAACTAGCTCTTAGAAGTGCCTATACTACTCTTAGGTCATTCATGACTATACCAAGAAATAATGGTAAATTATTCTATAGGTAAGGGACGCTAGGGTTCATTAAGCATTCTACTTAGGGGTGTGTCAATATCCTAGCTGTACTTTTAGTAGGAATGTTACCCTACCTATCATTCTATCAGCAGGGACTTCTATATTCTAGAAGAAAGCTACACTCAAGGAACTAATGAGAAGGCACATGAATCAAGCAGGATGCAATTTTTCAACGGAATAGATTGGAAGGAGGAGGAGGAGAAGCCATAGTCAGTTGTGGATGAGATCCTATACTCTAATCCTATTTGCAGGCTTGCTCGGTCCCTAAGTTGAAACCGAACAATTTTGTCGTGGACCTGCATGGGCCACCACAAAAACCATGTCACGCCCCAGTCCCAAAATACCGTGGGACCAGACGCGTGATAATGGCTAGCAGCACGCACCGATGGACAACCCAATTTAATGGATCCACCAGGGCATACTTAAGCTGTAAAATAACAAGTCTACGACAATCATGGCACAACTAATCTCATCCACACAAGAAATAAACATGATCCACAGAGTAAATAAGGAATGTAAATCATCAGCTAGTCTCAACCAAGTACTTCGGGGAAATAACCCGATAAATATCTAATACATTGGTTCAACAGAACAGAAAGTAAATGACTGAAATAAATAATAAATACTGAGCATGAAACATAGATGCTCAGGAGAAGTCCTCGGCTAACACCTCATCCTCGGATGGCGGTACAACTCCTGGATCAGCTCCTGCTCCGGTCCCGTATATCTCGGGGTAGATCTCGTCCTCAAATCCTGGGGACATAATCCGGATCCAGGTCCTCAGGGGACATAGCAAGGTACAAGAAAGCTCAAGCCAAAATAAATGCAGTGCAGAAAATAAATAGAATAAGTAGGGCAAGTAAGTAACCATCTAAGTAAAAATGCAAGTGAGAGCAACACGAGTAATCAGGCTGTGCCACTACAAGCTCTGTGTCGGGGAGCCGGTAGTGGTAATAACCGGTAGTGGGTCTAGCTCTGCTCCGAGAGTCTACGACCTCTCAATAATAGTGGATGTATATATATATGGAACAGCCTGTAGCCTGTGTGTCTCTCCCACCCAATGTAACCACGCATATCATGACCACAACGTCTCATGTCCATGTAAAGCGGGATTATAGCTAATGCAACTAGTCATACTATATCTAAGCATATAATGTCCATGTCCTGTATCCTATACAGAATCACCACGAATATCTCGGGAAAATCCTGTCTCATGAATAGTGTCAAGTGTCCTGGGTCATAATGTACTTGGTAAGACAAGTACGAGAATATAAAGTGTCACGTATGTCCATCTCTAGATGACAGTACCCAACACTGCGTACAGTGTTGGCACCCGACTGATAATCGGACGCTAAGTACGTCACACGGTCCTAGGTTGAGCATGCACAGAAATATAGTAAAACAAGGAAAATATATATAAAGACTGCAAAGTTTGGCAAGGTACACTTGCCTGGGGTCCTGTTGCTGGTATGAATCAGAGTCCAAGTCACAGTCCAAATAACCTATGTATTACAAATTTATCACGTCAAAAGATAATTTATTTTAACTTATTTAATTCTAGAATAGTTACTCTAAAATCATATTTTAATCTTATTATTCTGATTTTTATGTTAATTCCTAAATTTTGTCCAAAGAAACTGAATTTTATCAACTCGAGACTCATGGCACGCAAATCGAGGCGATCTGTTGACCAAAAAGTCAACCGACACAAACTCGACTTTCATGCATGATTTCCTGTATATTTCAGCATCAAAAACATATTGGAATTTATGGCTCGTCCGAATTCAAATTCGTTTGGGAATTATGGCACATACAAATTTTGTATTGTGCACCGATGGTTAAATTCTAACCTAGAAGTTCTACAGAATTAACAGTATAAAAATACATTGAAATAAATTCTGATAAAAATATATGTCAATTATCTCGACATTATCTTTCCAAAACTTTAAACGGTTCATGATTCTGATTCCTGGTTCTCCCGAAATCGCGAAAATATTGAAACACATCTATTTTCGGACATGCTGTGCTCTACGAATTTTCCAGAATTTAATACTAATAATTTCGATTTTTTTTTTATATAATCAGAAAGCTAACCTCAATATCTTTCTAACGCAAGAAACTATGCCTCGTTTGGAGCCCGGAGCTATGCGCAATGGCTTCTGGAAGATGAAGAAACCCTAGATGACAATTCTACCAAATCTCTCTCTGTCTAAAATAATGAGATAATTAGGGTTATTATATTATATATATATATATATATATATATATATAGATGTACCTACGGCTGAATAGATATTTATAGGCTGACATGTGTCAGAATCTGATTGGATGGTTTTATTTATATTATTTATTTTTGATTTGCCTTTATCAAAACATTATTTAAGTCATTTTAAATCTAAATAACTCAAAATAAACATTAAAAATAATCATAAAAATCTGAAAAAATTACAAAAAATATATTTTGAACATAAAAACCCTAAAAAAATATTTGGGATAATTATATATTCATAGATTTCCTACTATAATTAGGAGAAGCTCTAAAAATTAGTTTTGCCATAAAACTAAAAATAAATATTAACATTATTCCAAAAATTCTGAAATAATTCCAGAAAATATATAATAATATTATAAACCTTAGAAAATAATGTGGGTCCATTCTATATTTCTGGGCTTACACCATAAATTCTACAAGTCCTAAAAATTAGTTATTAGCCTAAATAACTCCCAATAAATAATAAAAATACTCAGAAAATTCCCAAAAACTTCTAAAATATATATTTTATTATTTAGAATCTAAAATAAAAGTTTGGGATATTTTTAGTTATATTTGAATCTAAAATAAATTCTTGAAAATCCTAGAAAATTACAAAAAATTGTGAAAAATCCAAATTAAAATTTTCTGAAAAATCAGGGGGTTACAGGACTGTTGCTAGTTTAACCATATACACCAATATACTTTATAGAATTTTCTATATATATATATATATATATGAATATATATATAGATATTAGTAATAAAGAAAAAAAAAGAATAGAAAATAGAATTTCCTATTGAATCTAACCCAAACCATATAGCTGAAACCGCGTATAAAACTCCACGCGTAAAATTCACAACAGCAGTAGCAAAAACAAACACCGCGTAAACTCTTTATTTCACTACGCGTAAACTCTGTTTTTCGTTTCTTATTTTACCTGCGCGCAAAAATCCAATCCGCCTAATTCCTTTTTCTACGCGTAATACCAATCCCTGCGAAAAATCTCTGCTGCGTAAAATTCTTCACTGCGTAAAATCCAACCACAAATCCTTAAGAGAGAAAATATCAACAGCAGAAGCAAAACTCAACTTTGCTTTGCCTTGTTCTTTTACACGTGTAAGCTTCTCATTCCACCACACAACACTATTATTACTAATCTCTCCTTGACCGAAACCTAAACCAATGGGAAGAAAGAAACAGCAGCGGTAGTTTCTTAAGCACTAAGTTTTCCCACCGCCTCTTATTCTCTATATATATCCATGCAATACACCCCAAATCCAAAACCTCACATTTCAAAATTTAACACTGTTGAACGTACCATATACATGACTTTTGCTCGGCAAGTATACCTTGCCACTGTACAATTATTTAGATTCCAAATGAAGCATAATTATGTTTTATTTATGTGTTGCATTGGACCTTGTTTATGAGACTACCCCAGTATTATGGAGCATTATTTGGTTCATTGGCCGTGACATACACGAGTTGTGCGTCTCATATAGATCCCGGACTACGTATTGGGTTGGCCGCCTATACGTAAGTGCCGTACGTTAAGGATAACTGCTGATAGAAACTTTGTATGCTAGTAGACCTGGCAGTTATTAGAGGTTTATCGTGACATGGATGTGGCATGCTTAGAGCATGGGGTGGGGAGAACAATAAGTAAAGCATTTTGGCTCCTTTGCACTTTTCTCCTGTACGCCCGGATTCTCCACCGAAGAAACGGGTGATGATGACCACTACATATTACTGGCGGCCTCTGCCGTTCAAAAGACGACATGCTTTGAGGTCTCTGATTCTCCGAGAGAGTCACGCCAATCCCATATTTTAGCCAGATAGCCCACTTGGAGGAAAGTTGTTCTCAAATTGCATTCACTTAGACGGTTAGGCAACCCATTGGATGTTTATATTTCAGTACTTATTGGCATGTTATTATGTATCTTGTTACGTCCCTCTGAGGACCTGGTCCCTTTCCCGATATGGACGAGTAGGAGTTCCAACAAGAGTACGGACCTGGACCTGACTCTACGTACCTGACTGAGGAGATCTCACCCTCAGAGTATCTGTGACTTATTGACGCTATTTAGATATTTTGCTACCTCAGTATAGTCATTTTGTAGTGGATTTATTTCCACCAGACTATAAGACTAAATACTTATTTTTGGATAATCAGTTATTATTCAGCTTTTATTCCTACTGGTTATTCGTGCTGTGGATGAGATATAGATTGCGTGTGACTTGTTATGACAGTATATTACCACTGATGGATTGTAAAATTCATGTACAGCGTACGTGTGTATACGATTTCCATATTGAAGTTCGTATACATACGGTTGGACGTGTTACGTATTCCTAGTCCTACGTATTTTGGGACTGGGGCGTGACAATAATTAAAATAAAATTTAAAAATTTAGGGGATTTACAGCAAGGGACTTGTATACCATGCTACAGTGGCGTGACACCACATGAGGGAGTGAACCTCGGCTTCGGGCCATGTCAAAGCGGCAGTAGTACCGCACATAGGCAGGTAACCTAATGCTGAAAAATAGAGAGTGATAGTATACACTACAAAGAGTTCTGTGGCCTCATGCTACAGTAGGTGATACCACATGAGGGAGTGAACCTCGACTTCGAGCCATGTCACAGAGGCGTAGCACCACATAGAAGCGCAAGGCTACATACTGGGAGGTAGTACAACACTACTAAGAGGCATGTGTCCTCATGCTACAGTAGGTGATACCACATGAGGGAGTGAACCTTGTCTTTAAGCCATGTCACAGCGGCGTAGCACCGCATAAGAGCGCAAGGTCCATGTTGTTTGTAGTAACAGCACTAGTAAGAGGTGTGTTTCCTTATGCTACAGTGGTATGACACCACAAGAGGGGGATCCTCGGCCTTGGGCAGCCATGTCATGCTGCTTACCACCGCACAGAAGCGCAATGCTTCATGCCAAATAATAAACTCTCTATAGTGAAAGAACTCATCTATATGGATAGAGATATAGATCGTCTCTTTAGGGAAAGCTTGTAGACTCCCAAGATACATACACTGAGACCATGTCATGGCCTTTAACGTGCGACCGTATGGCACATCTGAGGTTATTGTGTGAGTGGGGAGAATAGCAGCTATGGTGCAGAATTCAAGGCCTAGTACATTCTTGTATCTAAATATTTTGTCTTTTGGTTATGGAGTCTTTCCTTCCTTTCAAGACGCTTTCAAAGCAGTAGGTACTCTCTTCTTTCTTCTTATATGGTAGCCAGTTTTTTTTAGAATGGTTGAATAGAGCCTCCCTTCTGTCCCCCAGTCTGTCTTGTACTGTTGTTTGACCCATGCAGGAAGATTCAAGTCGTTGGTGACATCTATTCTAATGCATGATGGCAGTCACTGTGAGGAACACTCAACCATATATTGTGATATATGTGGGGGATTATTGGTATTTTCCACTGGGCTTTGGGAGTTTTAGTCCCATATTGGAAAATCACCAATCTGTATATCTCAATATATAGCTATGCTTAGTATTGGTATATGCACATGGGGTGGAGGCCCATCTGGGTTAACTTTTTCTAGAGGGTTTAAGTGTGAACTCCATTATGACAATCTTTATTTTGTCACCACCTTAGGGAAGTTTTTCTTAGGAGCTAAGCCCTGCAAGGGCTTAGAGACTCAGACTTGGACTCGGACTCGGGCTTGTGCTCAAGGGCGCAAAGTGGCGCTTTGTTGGCTCATTTTGCACTTAGCACGTTAGCATCATTGTATGTCGCTCGTGCGCTCCTTTTATACGTGAGTTTCATGTACGGTTGTTTGCTCGGGCGCATACTTAGTGGAGCCATGCGACCTGGAGCGCATGCGGCCAGGGGCCACGCTGTCCGGTGCCCATGCGGCCAAGGGCCATGCGGTCAGGTACACATGCGGCCCGGGGCCATGTGGTCAGGTGCCCATGCGGCCAGGTGCACATACAGCTCGGTGCGTATGCGGCTCGGTGCCCATGCGGTCGGTTGCCATATGACCAGGTGCACATGCGGCTCGGTGCCCATACGGCCAGGAGCGCATGTGGCTCGGTGCCGATGTGGCCTGTGGAGAGTCTGGCATGGAGGGGAGATGGCCTGCTTTAGGCGTTTGACGGCGTTGTCTTCCTCGTGCAGTACAGCGTGTCAAACGACGCGAGAAGCTATTTTCGACATTTGGCGACGTTGTCTGCCTCGTGCAGTACAGCGTGCCTTGCGGCGCCGACGGCTCTGACACCCGGATTTTGAGGATTTAGTCGGTCAGCGCTTATGCGGCCTGGAGTTTCCTCAGGCCGCATAGGTGCTGTTTTCTTCTATTCATATAGAGAACCTCCTCTTTCATTTGAGGAGAGAGAACACCAGATAATATGCGGCCCAGAGTGTCTCCTTCTTACATGGTATTTTTGAGTATTTTCGAAGGTGACTTTGAGCGTTCCAGAAGTTCATTTGTGAACTTGCTGGTTCCTGGGGACAGATCGTTTGTACGACAAATCTTGCTTTGAGCAACGGTGGTTTTGACCACCCAGCAAGGAGCTTCTCTTCAGATTTTTTTTTTGCTTCGTTCTTTCTCATTGTAGCGTCTGCGAACGTAAAGAGAAGAATGTTTTACTTGTTGCTTGTTGTAATCTTCATTTTCTTCAGAATCAGTTTGTAACATGTTCTTGGTTCGTGCTTCGTTGGAATCGAGAAATATCAGATAAGGAACTCTTGTGTGAATCTCTGATCTCGACGATAACTTGGATTCCAGTAGAGAGCGGACCTTCGGGTTCCGCTAACAACTCTACTATGGCCCGCATTCTACTATCTTTGATCCGTCTCGGATCCAATAGTTGTGACTAAATTAATCGTATGTCATACAAATATTTCAAAGAAGCCTTACAAATTGAAGTAATGTACAATATTCCATTGCCTTCTTCCATGCATCCAAAAAAAAGTCTTTGTAAATTGTAGTAATGTACAATTTTTGTCGTCTAAAAATACTTTTCTAAATGTTCTACTATCTACCGTTAAAATATCAAATTATAATATCAATTATTTGATTACCTAACTTTTTTGTGTGTCTTAGTGTCGAATAAGACTATGACACTTCTTACTATATTATAAAGACATAAAATGTAAATTGCATGCGAAAAGAGGAAGGTCCTGGTACATTTTTAATGAAAGTTTCAAAGTTTCAACTTCATTAAACATTCATCATACATTAAAAAATTTGGTCGTTTTTCAAAGGGATATACCTCGATCAATATGTACATATTAAAGTAACAAAAAAGAAAGTGTTCCTTTATTTAGAGAAATATATTTTGTATTGAAGAAGAAAACGAAACAAATTAATCCACATTTGTTGATTTTTATTTTATTTTTGAATTTTTTTTATTTTCTTTTAACTAGGCAGAACCGTATTTGTTTGGAGAAAGAATGAGACAAAGGTCAAACGTTCCGTGGGAGCTAGAAGATGTCAAGAGCACTATTCATATTTTAGTAATGGAACCGGAGCGGAGGAGTCAATGGCTGATGGCCACGTGGCTACGGACCGACACGGACATCCTTCGGACAACGTAACAAGTCCTTTACTAATTCCTCTTATACCGCACACCAATCATGTTTTCTTCCACGAGTCTTACTTACTGGGAACAATATTTAGTTTTGGATCGAAAATTAAACCGAATTTAACTAAATAATAGAATCGGTTCAGTTTAAAAAAAATTGATTCGATTTCGATTTTAAAGAAACTAAAAAATATTATTCGATTTTGGATTTTGATTAAAAACCGAAAAAGATTTATACAATTATATAAATACCCTCAGTTCTATACATATTTTGTGATTAATAATTTCTATATTTTAAAAATAATAATTATATGCATGTGTTTTGAAATTTGAGCACAACTTTAAAATATAACAAATATGAGTATAAAATTATAATTTAACCATGATCCCATCTTCGGGTTCGATCTATTAAACAAAAGAAATAATCCAACCACCGAATAAATTGAATCAATTATTCGGTTCGATTTGGTTTCAGTTTTAGGCAATTTCTGTTCAGTTTCAGTTTTGAATTTTTAGAATTTCGATTTGTTCAAATTTAACTATTTCGATTCGGTTCAAACTGAATAAACCAAATACTTATCCCTACAGTTTCCTAAGCCTACTAGAGTCTTTCTTAGAAGAAATAAATACCCGATAAAAAAAATAGTTTTTCAGTGCCACCATGTAGAGCCAGCCGGATCTACAATGTTAGCAACTTAGGCATATGTGTGCCCCATAATTTAAGGGCCCCCATATTTTTATACATTATTATTTTTAATATATATGTGTATGTGTGTCAAACATATTTGGAGTAAAAAAGAAACAAATCATCTCTTTAATTATTGTAAGAAAATTTGAGTCGCATCCCACTTTCTTTACCTTAATTCAAGTTGTACTCCATTGCTTTACCATAAAGTACGAATCTTTCCACTTTTGACGGAAATCGTCTCCAACTCACGGTCAACATGTTTGACTAAAAAAATTGGACAAAAATGTCCCTCCTTCATCTCCCCCCCCCTTCCCCCCGGTTACTCGTCTCTGCCACCACGACACAGGGGAGGGGAGAAGAGAGGGGGGTGGGGGGTGGGGGGGGAGGGGAGGGTGCGCTACGGCTGCCCGCACCGTGGACTTTCCCTGCGGCCGGAGGAGAGGAGGGATCGACCGGGGGCATGCAGAGGGTGGATCCGGCAGGGGTGCACGGAGGATAAGGGTATTTTGGTCATAAATTTTTAATCAAACGTGTTGACCGTAAGTTGGAGACGGTTTCCGTCAAAAGTGTAAGAGTTCGTGCATTATGGTAAAGTAGTGTGGTGCACCTTGAAATATGATAAAAAAAGTGGAGAACAATTCAAAATTTCTCTTGATTAATTGACCTAAGGGCCCAATAATTTAAGAAAAACAATAATTATCTCATTTCCTTCATTATTTAATTGACCTAGGATTCCATGATTAAGGGGAAGAGCAATTATGTCATTTTTTTAATTTGTCTAGCACCCCAAAATGTTTTAAGACGGCTCTGCCATCAAGTTTTCATCAATTCATGGTCTAAGAGTTAGGATTACAACTTGTCTAGGATTCCAAAATGTCTTGAGACGGCTCTGCCACCAAGGGTTGCTTACAACATTGTCGGTTCTAAAAAAAATTCGATCGGACCAATTTTTTGGAAAAAATCGGTCAGATCTGGTCCAACCGTCGGTCCTGTCCGCTTCTTACAACACTGCTTACGACTTTTCCTCCATTTTTTCTCTCTCCTCTTTCTTAATTTTACTCTCCATGTTCTCCTGTTCCATCTGAATCTCATGTTTCTCTCGGCGGAAGCCGTAGCGAAACACAAGTTATGTCAAGTCACATATACATTTTGATTGTTTTGTTCTAATTAAGTTCGCCTTCTCCAAAATGATAAAAGTCTGGACTGTAATATGCAGTATATGTTCACCATGATTGGTTACATATATCGTAAATTACATGTTGATGATACTGTAGACACTCTTTCGTGATACAGTAGTGCTACATAGACCGTATTTTTTATGTACGTATCTTGTCCACAACAACGTGTCGACCTAAATACTTTTCATGTCCGTATCTTGTCCACGTGAAATGCGGGCCATTAGCCATTTTTTTCCGTCAAACATAATGCACCGCTTATTTGTATTGAATTCTTAAATTAAAACTATCCATATCAACTTTAATTGACGAAGCATCAAATTCTATATCGGCACAAAAAAAAGACCGCGAAAAAAAAGTAGGTACTAGAAGTCCCTAGTTAGAAATTAGATACAGACATTGACTTCCTTATGTTCCAAACTCATTATTCTTATGCCAATTCTTTGAAGTTTCTTATGCCGCCGATACCGAAACAAGCATGATATGAATTGTTAGTCGATTGGCATGATGGCATTTCATTTACATTTCGTGAGCAGTGACAACACTATGTACCAACAAAAATAAAAGAACTCTTCATGGTCGGCTATAATTAATTAATTAACTAAGTTCAAGCCTTAAGGATATTAAACTAAATTCAAATCTCGGTCTTAAGGACGTCGGATTAGGTCTGATTATCTATTTATATTATTTATTTTTTATTCTCAGATTCAAAAATACAGAAATGGACATATTTTTACTAACAAGAGCATCATTTATTTGCACGAAAACTTTGAAGCATTCTAGATGATTAAAAAAAAAATCACAAAAAAATAAATAAATAAATAAACTAATTTTGCTTATTTGGTTTATCTGTTAAGAGTCATATTATATGTAAGTCTGCAAAAGAATTGTATGCTACAAACATTTCATTTAGATCGGTTTTTACTTCTAGCAGTCCCATTAACTATTATATATATTTATATTCTATGTGATATGTATTACACATGACGTCCAGGCCAAGTAAGCCTATTTTTTCCAACTTTTTCTGCATATCCTAAATGCATATCATAGATCTAAGTCTACCAAATATTTTTCGGTTTGGAGCTTTTGGTAGGTTGGAGAGAAACTTCGCAGCTATAGAGCAGAAATGAGAAGAAGACTTGGAAGATTAAAAGTCGCAGTATTCAATAGATACGTTCCTGTGGAAAGATTAACATGAATTGATACGTAAGGTGGTTGTTGACGTAAGCAAAAAGTAGTCATCCTCCTCGAACGCACACAACGTAATTAACTTTACAAATTTCTCGCTGTATTGATTTCGGAAGACTTTACTTATGACTTTGTCAAGGAAACTTTTCAGTGGCTATATATATTTGTTGCCCTTTCCTCCGCTCCGCTAATGCCCACCAATCAATCACACATTGCACAGGAACATGGCAACGGAGTGGAGCAGCAGTTCCTGCAGCGCCTCGATGCCCCCAACTTTGGGAGCTCTGGTTGTTATTTGTATTGCTGTTGGCATCTTCTCCGTCGTCGCCTCCGTTAGCGGCGTGCACAGACCGTGGTGGTGGATATCGTGGTGGTCGCTGTGGTGGTGGCAGCTGTGGCTGTGGTGGTGGTTGAAGCCTCTCTAGTTTATCACTAATATCATCGTTCAGCGTCTATGCTCTAAAATGTTATTTAGTTTTCGGGTCTCGTATAATATTAAAAATTTATGTTTAAATCTCCGTGTTATCCAAAATAGGATTTGGATTACATCTTGACTTGACCGACCGTTCAAAATGGAAAACTAAACGTAAGTTTTGAATATTATATGAGGTCCTAAAACTAAACGAAAATATGTAAGGATCGTGTGGCTTAGATTATTTATACGGAACTCTAAAACTATATCTTCTAAAATATTACCACGAAGAGCTGTACCGAAATGCCACCAATCAAGCACACATCACACAGGAAAGATGGCAACAGAGTGGAGCAGCAGTTCCTGCAGCGCATCGATGCCCCCAACTTTGGGAGTTCTGGTTGTTATTTGCATTGTTGTTGGCATCTTCTCTATCGTCGTCTCCGTTAGCGGCGTGCACAGGCCGTGGTGGTGGATATTGTGGTGGTCGTTGCGGTGGTGGCAGCTGTGGCTGTGGTGGTTGTTGAGGTCTTTCTAGTTTGTCACTATCATCGTATAGTTTCTATGTTGTTCTAATAGGTTGTTTAGTTTTAGGATCTCGTATGCTATTGAAAATTTATGTTTAGGTCTCCATGTTAACCAAAATAGGATTTGGATTACGTCTTGATTTGACGGAATGTCCAAAATGGAACACTAAACGTAAGTTATGAATATTATATGAGACCTTAAAACTAAACAAAAATATGTAAGAATTGTGTGGCTTGGATTATTTAGTTTTGAATGATGAAAGTTGTTTGATTTGGATTTTTTAATTTTGTCATGATCAATCGAAAATGAAATATATAACCCTCGTATAATATTCAAAATTTAGACTTAAATCTACATTTTGAACGGTTAACTTAAAACGAGACCAAAATTATATTCAGAGCAATATAGAGGTTTAAATACAAATTTTTAATATTATACTGAACTCTAAATCTAAATAGCCTTATTCTAAAATATTACAACGAAGAACTGTACCGAAATGCCTTATAAATTATAAAGTACGGACACTTAAAAGGATCTAGTACTGATGTTGTGTTAGAAATGTTCCTGGCACAATTCAAATACTCCATATTACCATACTACACTAGGACATGTACCAAAATAGGTACTATGTCCTTGTTGTCAACTGTCATGTACTTGATATGTCATGTGTTGCAGAATTTGTGTCCGTGCAGATGCAGCATGGCATAAAATAACAATCGAAAGAAGTTTGCATTTACACTATTTCAAGACTAGATTAGCTACATATCTTTCTTTTATATATTTGTTGTATTACGTAATTTTTCCGTTTTAGATAGGATTAGTAATATTTTTTCATATACTTTATAGTCCTATACATATTAGTGGTCAAGTAACAAGGACTTGCCCAAGAATAAGCTAGACAAACCATCCGGTTTGGACAACCCCCGAGTCAGGACAACTCTCTCCAGACTCCCAAGTCCCCACCTCTCCGCACTTATCTCTGTCAAGTGAACTAACAATCTACTAGATCCATATTTTGAGTTCCCACAGGAAAGAACTCGAGGTTTTTAGAAGAGGAATTCAAAATCTGAGCTCCACGACGCCGTCAGAACCGGAGACTTCGACGCCGCTGCCAATCCCACTCGCCATTAAATTTTTTATTTTTTTATTTTTTGGAGTCAAGAACAAGGAACAACCAAATTTATTCCGTCTAGGACAACTCAATCCTCGTGGCCAACCCTGTAAGTAACCAACAAATTTTTATTACATTAAATAACCATATAGCCTCATAATTTCTGCAGATCAAGATCAATGGACAGCTTTAACCTTCATCTCCATCTCCATCGCCATCGCCATCTCATATAGAAAATCCTTAATCTAATTTTCGAATCCTTTTTCTACTTCCGTCATCCTGACTCCAGAGGTCTTCACAGTCATGACAATGCTTCGAACAACGCTCCTCCAGTCCCCTTTCTCAACTTCGAAGAAAAACAAGTTTTTTGATAGCTTTTGGTTGTGTTTGGTTCGCGGAATTAGAACAAAAAAGACGATAGACCAGAAGTTGAAGTCGAGATCAGGAGTTCACACAAGAGTTTCTTTCCTGATATTTCTCAATCTAATAAGAAGATTATGTATATGATCTGATTACAACTGAAACAAGATAACAAAAGAATCAGAGAAAACTATCTTCTCGTTCTTCCTTGCAATCGCAGTTGCAAACGGACAGAACAGAGTTTACAACTTGCAAAAGAGAAGTGGAAGAAAAATAATAAACTCTGCTTGCTGGGGTGATGAAGATCACCGTTGCTCAAAGCAAGATTCGTCCCACACGATTGTGTTTGATGATAAACAAAAGAAATTGAAACTAGGTTTATACGAAACCATTTCTTTGTTTACAAACAAGAAAAAGAAGTACAATTAATCCTATACGAGGATGTTAAGTACAATAAAAATAATTCTGGAGAAATATTGCTATAGGAGTCTGATCTGCGGTCAATCACTTTATCCCTTGGACCACACGATGACGAAGAAGTGTTGTAGAAGAAAGAGAAGAAGCTTCAAAGATTGCAGGAGGGATTGAACTCTCGTTGCCAAAGTTGTCAATCAACGCTCTCTGTATTTGCTCTCTCTCTGATATCTCCTCTGTTTTTCTTCGACCCTTCGACCCCTGTTCCTGTGACTGAAGGTCTCTATTTATAGAGTTCAGTCACAGTAACTGACTAGTCGGCGTAGAAACCAAACGGTGGAGAGAGTTGCACCTTTTACGCGGCGGTTATAATAACTGCTACCCACGTATGAATGATCTCCTGAATCTGTGTGTGACGCGTGTCCCATTATGAGGTAACGCGTATAATCGCTCATCGAAAATTACGACATGCAAGCCACGTAGGTAACTGTCCCTCGCGTAGAGATGGTTGGCATAGAAGCCAAATAACTGTCTCGTTGGCGTAAAAGCCAAATAGTTATCTTATTGGCGTAAAAGCCAAGTAGCTGTCCTGTTGGCGTAAAAGCCAAATAGCTGTCATGTTGGCGTAAAAGCCAAATAGCTATCTTGTTGGCGTAAAAGCCAAATAGCTGTCTTGTTGGCGTAAAAGCCAAATAGCTGCGTAAAGCTTGATGCTGCATAGGTAGGTAACCAGCGTAAACTAGCCAATTATCCTTCCTGACTAAGGTCTTGAGCGTGTTCTGGGCCAAATAGCCTTATCACGTACTTTTATAAATATAGCCTGAGTTGGCGTATTTCGAGAAGATAGCATACGGCGTACTCCTATTGTTAAAAATAGCCTGGTTGGCCACTACAAGAATAAGTCAAATTAGCGACGTCTAAAAACGTCGCTAAATAACCAAAAAACGTCGCTAAATGAGTTTAGCGACGTAATTAACGACGTAAGAAAGTTGTCGGAAAAAATCAAGTCGCAAAAAAAAAACGTCGCTAAACGTCGCTATACCGACGTTTTTTAGCGACTTTAATGTGTCGCAAATTTTTGCGACGTTTAGCGACGCCGCGTCACTACTTGGCGACGTCTGTAAAGTCGCTAAACGTCGCTAATTAGCGACTTATATAGCGACGTTACACCGACGTCTTTAATGACCTGGCAATACTGCCATGTCAGCAGTTGGCGACGTCATTAGCGACGTCCTTAGCGACGTCATTAGCGACGTCTATAGCGACGTTACACCGACGTCTTTAATGACCTGGCTATACTGCCATGTCAGCATTTGGCGACGTATAGAGACGTCATTAGCGACGTCATTAGCGACGCATTTAGCGACGTATTTAGCGACTTAAGATAACGTCGCTAAACGTCGCTAAAACCGTCGCTAATTTTAAAAAAAAATAAAAAAAAATATTATCCAGATTGGTGATTCTCTGCAGTTTTAGTCCTCCTCCTCCTCCATCTCCTCTTCTTGACACCACAAGAACCACCATTCTTCGACTCCTCCTCCATCTCCACTATATAATCCAATTAAATTAAAGACCACAAGAAGCATTGTTGAAGTATCAATCCAATTAAATTAACTAAAAAATTAAATACCACAAGAAGCATCATACATCATGCCTATTGTTGAAGTATCAATAATTCATAATATACAATCGCATCAAAAATAATAATAATAATAACTATACTACTGCGGATCTGCAGGACGCTGACCACCGGCGCGCTTGAAGGATAAGAACTCCTCATACTCGTCCCGTGGAATCGACACCGATGTCGATGGATAAGGCAGTGACGTCGGTGGAGGCCGTCCCTGCTCCAAGTCTGCGAGTCGCTGGTTGTAAGAATCCAGGGTAGATAACAGCCTCGTACTGCTATCACCCATTGAATCCTGCATCCTCGTAAGCTTCTCGCCCATCGATAGCTGTGACGCCTGCAGCTCCATGATGTTGCGGTCATTGGAGGCTCTAATATCATTTGTCAGGTCCCGTAGCTCCGTCATGCTGCGGTCGAGCATATCCAATCGTGCGATGAGCATCGGATCGTCCGCCTGCGGCTGGGACCGGGGCTGCTCCTCCTTACTTCGCAGCAAGTCGTCACGGAGAGACGCAATCTGACGGTTAACGGCCTCCTGGACGGTCTCCTGGACTTGGGCCGACGACTGCGAGGGCTGCGACTACGAGGGGTGTGTGCAATACGCAGCTGTCTGGGAGGCCCTAGATGACTGCGTCGCAACCAGGGCGCCATAGGAGCCCGTACCGTAGTACGTACCCCTCTGGAGACCACCAGCTGCGGTCACCCACAGGTCGTCCGCCGACGGAGATGGAGCGGGCTGCGACGAAGTACCAGCCTCTCCAGGTGTAGGTGCACTAGCAGTCGTCCGCTCACGCAGCCTAAGATACTCGGCCTAGAAAAGGTTTGAAAACTCGATAATTGCCTAAGTTATATTAAAATAAACACAAAGTAAAGTAATACTTACGTAGGTCTGTGAGGCCCTCTCATCAATGAGATTTCCGTCCTTGCGATGGGTGGCCAAGAAGACGGTCACCATGTTTGCATCCTCACCCCTCTGTACCTGTTAAAAATATATTATTTATTACTAAACTTAAATATTTTTTCCAAGTACCATTTTATGGTACTTGTATTAAAATAATATATTTTAAAAGAAAAAATATACCAAACGACGGAAATGTTCCGTCATCGGAATCGAGCCACCACACCACTTGGCAGCATTCTGCCTAGCCGCCTTGGCCTTCTTAGACCTTTCCTTGTAGCTCGGATCGTCGAATTTAGCCCTCATCGCAGTCCACTGCTCAGGCGTGATCCAACCTTGGATCGGTTTTCCAGCACGATCACGAGCCTTCTGATCATCCAGAGCATCTCGGATAAGCTTGGCGGCAACGGTAGGAAAGAGCCGCTCGATCAACTCGGCCCGGTGCGGAGGATAAAAATACGTTTGCTACAATAAATAATTCATTAAGTTAGCAGCACGAATAATTTATATAATATGCAAAAATTAGAGGATTTATTTAATATACTTAACCTGGAAGTGCGCAAACCAGAACCCCTTCCTCTTCTCCGGAGCCTCAGAGTAGTTGATCCAAGGGCCACCGTAGTTGTTCCTCAGAAATTGGCCCAGGCGTCTCTGAACCGACGATGGACGATATCTATACAGAGATAATAATTTAGATTACTGAGCCGGTCAATATACGATGAATAAAGAGAAACACAAATATATACTAAACCATCTAATTGACTTACTTTGTACCGTCGGCCCAAATCTCTGTCCTCGTCTCCTCCGGAGGTGCACATGGAGGATTTTGTTGATGCTGGGACAACGTGGGCACGACCTCCTCGACATGCTCATCTGTCCCCATGGTTCCGTCAGCAGGAGGAACCCTGGACGAGGGTGTACTATCACGCCAGGAACTACTCGTCCCAACAGTCGGAAATGTGACTGATCGATATACTGGAGTACTGGGCGATGATGATCCGGAACCAACAGTAGGCAGTACCGGAGTGGCACTCGGTCTACCTCAGGACCTGCCGAATCCTCCGCGTCGTCCTGTCATATCTGATAACAACATATGATGAATATAGAGAAACACAAATATATACTACATTCTACAGTCGAAATGTGATACATATCTCAAAGCATTATACAGTCAAAATATAATACATATATTCGTTAATGGGTACATCTACTTTGTCAATTTTCCCACATTGATCTATATTCTACAGTCATAATATATTTATATTCTATATGCAATATTTTTTAATTTCAATCATCTTAAGAAAATTCACCTTGTTCGCCTTCGTCGTCCTGCTCTTCCTCTTCCTCGTCTTCACTTTCATCTACTTCGTCGTCCTCTTCGGATAATTCTACATCTTCTACATTATTACTCGTGTAATGAGTAACTTCCGTTGAGTCCACATCTACAATATTTGTTACAAGAGGTAGATCGTCCTCCTGATAAGCTATTTCGTCAATGTCAAAGGTATTTCTAGCTTTAGTCTTGCATACTGCCCACCAATCCGACCTCGTTGTCCCCCGTCTAGGATAAGTTGTGAAGTACACGAGCTGAGCCTGACTTGATAGGACAAATGGTTCGTAGCCTTGATATCTACGCTTGTAGTTTATATCCACAAGGCCATGCTTGTCAATTTTCCAACCTTGATCTTGAATCGGATCGAACCATTCACACCTGAATAGCACGATATTAGCAGGTTCTGTGCCAAAATTATATGTCAACTCCACAATCTCTCGTAAGATGCCAAAAAAATCATTGCCCGGATTGACGTCTTTGTAGTTTGAAAATTTGATACACAAACCACTGTTTTTCGTGGAATCAAGATCCAGAAAGCTGTCTCTGATAGGAGCATTTGTTGACTTGAACCTGAACCCATTCACACAAAAACTTGGCCATATTTTTACGGCAGTAATTGGTCCCTTGGCTAGAGTCCTAATAGATTCATTCTCGGGTGATATTAGACGATCGACCTAAATACCAAAGTAGCGATAGTAAGTTATTTGTTTTGCAAGTGCAGAAATAAAAAGTAATTACCAAGTATCTTACATATGCGCTCAACCAAGAAGGAAAATGGCATCTCATATCTTGTTCTACTTCTTCGTCTGTTATGTAGGGTCTAACCGACCTCAACTCATCATTATATGTGCTGAAAAAGAATGAAGCAACTGCTGATTAGTAGCATAATAGTATCTTATACTATTACATTGAGATGATGTAAACGTGGACGTATTAATTACTTACCCCTCTAGCTTCGCCACTTCATCCTCGTCGTAATTGAGTAATATATACAATTGAGCAGCCCTTAGCTCATCGTCATTCAAATATCTCTTCTTCATTTTTCCCGAAGGCTTTCCGGATGCATTGAATACTTTGAGTATTGCATCATTAGATTCCTGATATGCGTCATCGTTTCTGGGATCTTTCGTCCTATTAGTAGCAACATGCGGTTTGAAATACGTCGAGAAAAAGTTTGTAATCTCCTCGAGAACATAAGCTTCACAAATAGATCCTTCAACCCGTGCCTTATTTTTCACCTTTCTCTTTAGGTGATTCAGATGACGCTCGAAGGGGTACATCCACCGATAGCCGACAGGACCACCAACACGTGCCTCATAGGAAAGATGAATTGGCAAATGCTCCATAGAGTCGAAGAATCCTGGAGGAAATACCTTCTCGAGCTTACATAGTGTTACCGCAATATCCCTCTCTTGCTTTTCTAGACGATCGACGAGCAACTTAGTACAATAAAGATCTCTGAAGAATATGCTCAGCTCTGTCAATGGGTCCCAAATGACCTGCGGTAAGAACTCCCAAAATGCAATCGGAATTAACCTCTCCATGAATACGTGACAATCGTGGCTCTTCATACCTACTAGTTTATTCTCCTTGAGGTCGACGCATCTTCTCAAGTTCGACACGTACCCGTCTGGAAACTTTAGACCCTGAATCCACCTACAAAGTCTACCTTTATCCTCTTTATCCAGTGAGAAAACTGACTTTGGTTGCTTTAACTTTCTATTCCCCTCCTCTATCAAATGCAATGCAGGACGTCTACATATGTCTTCTAAGTCCAACCTGGCCTTCGGATTATCTTTCGTCTTCCCCTTTACATCCATTACAGTATTAATTATGTTATCAAACACATTCTTCTCGATATGCATGACATCAAGGTTATGTCTGATCAGATTGGTGCTCCAATATGGCAGATCCCAGAATATACTCCTCTTCGTCCAGTTATGGGTGCGACCAAATCCGTCACACTTGTATCCCTTAGCAGGCTCTTCGATAGCACTTGGTAAATCTTTTACCTCTTCCCATATCGTGCATCCGGGCCACCTTGGCGGTGGATTGGCCTTCTCCACAACTCCCGCACGAAAAGCATTCCGATTCCTCCGGTACGGATGATCCTTCGGCAAAAATTGTCGATGACAATCGAAGAAGCACGGGTTGCCTCCGTATTTCAAACGGAAAGCCTGAGAACGGTCCATGCAATACGGACATGAGAGACGACCATGGGTGCTCCATCCCGATAACATTCCATAGGCCGGAAAGTCGTTGATGGTCCACATAAGTGCTGCCCTCATCTGAAAATTCTGCTTCCTAGAAATATCGTACGTGTTGGCACCTACTTCCCACAGCTGATTCAACTCATCTATCAAAGGCTGTAAATACACATTGATGTTCCTCTTCGGATTGTTCGGACCCGGGATAATAACGGTTAGGAACATATACGGAGTCTTCATGCACATCCAAGACGGTAGATTGTACGGAGTGACGATCACAGGCCAACACGAATACTGGAAGCCCGAAAGTCCGAATGGGATAAAACCGTCAGAGCAGAGCCCCAATCTGACATTACGCGCTTCCTCGGCAAAATGTGGATACTCTCGATCAAAGTGCTTCCATGCTTCTCCATCGGATGGATGATC
Organism: Iris macrosiphon; assembly: GCA_036927795.1. NCBI lineage: Eukaryota > Viridiplantae > Streptophyta > Magnoliopsida > Asparagales > Iridaceae > Iris > Iris macrosiphon. Next base: position 13,198,996 of record JAYESA010000020.1, on the reverse strand, counting down.
CAATACTCCTTCGATCTGTTTTCGCCTGTGCCAACTCATGTTTTCTGCAGTCTCCTTAACCATAAACAACCGCTGCAACCGCGGCGTCAAAGGCAAGTAGTGCATCGAATCGGTAGGCTTCCTTGCACCGACAGACTTTCCTCTAACAGTGGCCTTGTAGCGATCAGCACCACAGAATCTGCACGCATCTTCATCCTTGTCGTCTTTGTAGTACAACATGCACCCGTTGCGACATGCATCAATTTTCTCGTATCCCATCCAAAGCGATCTCACCATCCTCTTAGATCGATAGAAGTCTTTAGGCAACTTTGCACCCTCGGGCAAGATCTCTATAATCAACACTACTAGAAAAAGCGGGATTAGCGACGTATTTTAGCGACGTCAAAAGAAACGTCGCTAATAATATATAAATTAGCGACTCATTATAAACACGTCGCTAGACGTCGCTAAAAGGCGACATTTAGCGACGTTTAGCGACTTTTAATACGATTTTAAAAGATAAGTCGCTATAAGTTCAATTAAGGTCGCTAAACGTCGCTAATATGTCTAATTTAGCGACGTTTAGCGACGTATATAGCGACATTTAAACTCAAAATATTTAGCAACGTGTTTAGCGACGTCCTTTACGTCGCAAATATTTAATTTAGCGATATTTTTTATTGGACGTCGCTAAACGTCGCTAAAATTTGGTTAATTATGGGTCGGTTTCATTTTTTCCCGTCAGTTGAAATTTCGATTCGAAAACAAATTCCCCCCTCCCCAGCTCCGTCGACCGCGACTACTCCGGCAAGGTATACTCTCTCTCTCTCTCTCTCTCTCTCTCTCTCTCACAGGACACATGTGACATTGACACAAACACGACACACACACTGACACTGACACAGACACAGACACGGCACACACACACACTGACACAGACACTGATCTGGACCTAGGGTTAGGGTTAGGGTTAGGTTTTTTGACATGGGGTTAGGGTTAGGGTTAGGGTTAGGTTTTTTGACATGGGGTTAGGGTTAGGGTTAGGGTTAGGGTTAGGTTTTTTGACAATGTTCATGCATGTGCGATCATGTAGAGATCAGATTTTAATTTCTTCTTTCAAGTATAAAATAAATAAATAATATGGATCGATGAATAAGAAAGAAAGAACATAAGTGTATTTATTTGCACTTTTGCAATATATATATATATATATATATATATATATATATATATATATATATATATATATATATATATATATACATACTAATTGTTTGATTTTGTGGTTACTATTCATTGGTCCAATGGAGGAGGGGAAGAAATGATGGCTATTATTGAATCCATGTTCATATGTCATGACTACGTACATTGGGTGAACAAATTAGAACTAATTCCTGAATATTCGTACAACAACTGATCATGTGATCAAATTAATTAGAACGCCAATTATTCGACCAGGAAGTGTATGATCTAAGCAACCGTCCTTAATTGTGCCCCAAGAATTTTGAGCTCTAGCTACTTCCTCGTTCCACTCCCAATATATATAGGGGTTAATTGCCAAAAGCAAAGTACTGCGGAGTTATGTATCTCAGTTCCTCACCCTACTGCCAGTTTCAAGAAGTGCCTAATGGTCTAAATAATATGACTATAACAGTTGAATTAGCTAAACGAAACTTACAAATCATCTTAAATAAATAAAGGATTAATTTCAACACTTACTGAAATCACTAGATAGCAGTATGAAGAGCCTCTAATGGAGCAAAGATATCATCGCAGCATGCATCATTAAGGACATGCATCTCAAGAAACTTATTGGCTTCGGCTGGAGCCTACTACACTAAAATCCGGACACTGACACAGAAGTGGGTTAAGGTATAGTAGTAAAGTGGTATTAAGATATTATTTGGGTAATGTTATATATATATATATATATATATATATATATATATATATATATATATATATATATATATATATATATACTGCTTTTCCCATAACGGACACTGACACAGACACAGAAGCTAATTTTGCATGTAATGATTTATATGATACATACTGTCAATTTTCCAGAAGTATCTAGAAATGGATATGAATTACTATCTGCGTCATCGTTCGTGGATGTACAACCGTCATCCTGATGACATGTGCGGTGTGCGGGATGAATTCATTGAGGGTGTACAGCAGTTCCTGCAGTTCGCCAAGGCGTTCCCTCAGTACATGGATGGTACCAAAATTAAGTGTCCATGTGTGAGATGTCACAACAGGAAATATCATCCAGAAGTGGAAGTTACATATCATTTATACTCGAAGGGCTTTACGTCGAATTACTATCAGTGGACCGCGCACAGAGAACTTGTATCTCTAGCATCGGAGTCGGAGCCCTATGTGGAGCCGTATATGGATGTCCAAGACCACGATGCTTACGACGACGGGTTGGTGAACATGGTTTATGATGCGGCGGGGCCTAGTTTCAATCCTGACAATTATGATGCGGCAGGACCTAGTTTTAATCCAGACAATTATGATGCAGCTGAGGAGGCACCGAATGCCGATGCTGCAAAGTTTATGGAGTTGCTTGAGAATGCAAGGACTCCACTATATCCTGGTTGTGAGGACCATTCACCGTTGGAGGTGGTTACAAGATTATTGAGCATCAAGTCCGATTTTAACATGTCGCAAGAATGCTATAATCGACTGCTCGATTTGATTATAGAGATCTTGCCCGAGGGTGCAAAGTTGCCTAAAGACTTCTATCGATCTAAGAGGATGGTGAGATCGCTTTGGATGGGATACGAGAAAATCGATGCATGTCGCAACGGGTGCATGTTGTACTACAAAGACGACAAGGATGAAGATACGTGTAGATTCTGTGGTGCTGATCGCTACAAGGCCACTGTTAGAGGAAAGTCTGTCGGTGCAAGGAAGCCTACCGATTCGATGCACTACTTGCCTTTGACGCCGCGGTTGCAGCGGTTGTTTATGGTTAAGGAGACTGCAGAAAACATGAGTTGGCACAGGCGAAAACAGATCGAAGGAGTATTGGATCATCCATCCGATGGAGAAGCATGGAAGCACTTTGATCGAGAGTATCCACATTTTGCCGAGGAAGTGCATAATGTCAGATTGGGGCTCTGCTCTGACGGTTTTACCCCAATCGGACTTTTGGGCTCCCAATATTCGTGTTGGCATGTGATCGTCACTCCGTACAATCTACCGCCTTGGATGTGCATGAAGACTCCGTATATGTTCCTAACCGTTATTATTCCGGGTCCGAACAATCCGAAGAGGAACATCGATGTGTACTTACAGCCTTTGATAGATGAGTTGAATCAGCTGTGGGAAGTAGGTGCCAACACGTACGATGTTTCTAGAAAGCAGAATTTTCAGATGAGGGCAGCACTTATGTGGACCACCAACGACTTTCCGGTCTATGGAATGTTATCGGGATGGAGCACCCATGGTCGTCTCTCATGTCCGTATTGCATGGACCGTTCTCAGGCTTTCCGTTTGAAACACGGAGGCAAACCGTGCTTCTTCGATTGTCATCGACAATTTTTGCCGAAGGATCATCCGTACCGGAGGAATCGGAATGCTTTTCGTGGGGGAGTTGTGGAGAAGGCCAATCCACCTCCAAGGTGGCCCGGATGCACGATATGGGAAGAGGTAAAAGATTTACCAAGTGCTATCGAAGAGCCTGCTAAGAGGTACAAGTGTGACAGATTTGGTCGCACCCATAACTGGACGAAGAGGAGTATATTCTGGGATCTGCCATATTGGAGCACCAATCTGATCAGACATAACCTTGATGTCATGCATATCGAGAAGAATGTGTTTGATAACATAATTAATACTGTAATGGATGTAAAGGGGAAGACGAAAGATAATTCGAAGGCCAGGTTGGACTTAGAAGACATATGTAGACATCCTGCATTGCATCTGATAGAGGAGGGGAATGGAAAGTTAAAGCAACCTAAGTCAGTTTTCTCACTGGATAAAGAGGATAAAGGTAGACTTTGTAGGTGGATTCAGGGTCTAAAGTTTCCAGACGGGTACGTGTCGAACTTGAGAAGATGCGTCGACCTCAAGGAGAACAAACTAGTAGGTATGAAGAGCCACGATTGTCATGTATTCATGGAGAGGTTAATTCCGATTGTATTTCGGGAATTCTTACCGTGGGTCGTTTGGGACCCATTGACAGAGCTGAGCATATTCTTCAGAGATCTTTGTTGTACTAAGCTGCTCGTCGATCGTCTAGAAAAGCAAGAGAGGGACATTGCGGTAACACTATGTAAGCTCGAGAAGGTGTTTCCTCCAGGATTCTTTGACTCTATGGAGCATTTGCCAATTCATCTTTCCTATGAGGCACGTGTTGGTGGTCCTGTCGGTTATCGGTGGATGTACCCCTTCGAGCGTCATCTGAAAAATAAGGCACGGATTGAAGGATCTATTTGTGAAGCTTATGTTCTCGAGGAGATTACAAACTTTTGCTCGACGTATTTCAAACCGCATGTTGCTACTAATAGGACGAAAGCTCCCAGAAACGACGACGCATATAAGGAATCTAATGATGCAATACTCAAAGTATTCAATGCATCCGGAAAGCCTTCGGGAAAAATGAAGAAGAGATATTTGAATGACGATGAGCTAAAGGCTGCTCAATTGTATATATTACTCAATTGCGACGAGGATGAAGTGGAGAAGCTAGAGGGGTAAGTAATTAATACGTCCACGTTTATATCATCTCAATGTAATAGTATAAGATACTATTATGCTACTAATTAGCAGTTGCATCATTGTTTTTCAGCACATATAATGATGAGTTGAGGTCGGTTAGACCCTACATAACAGACGAAGAAGTAGAACAAGAAATGAGATACCATTTTTCTTCTTGGTTGAGCGCATATGTAAGATACTTGGTAATTACTTTTTATTTCTGCACTTGTAAAACAAATAACTTACCATCGCTACTTTGGTATTTAGGCCGATCGTCTAATATCATCCGAGACTGAATCTATTAGGACTCTAGCCAAGGGACCAATTACTGCCGTAAAAATATGGCCAAGTTTCTGTGTGAATGGGTTCAGGTTTAAGTCAACAAATGCTCCTATCAGAGACAGCTTTCTGGATCTTGATTCCACGAAAAACAGTGGTTTGTGTATCAAATCTACAAACTACAAAGACGTCAATCCGGGCAATGATTTTTTTGGCATCTTACGAGAGATTGTGGAGTTGACATATAATTATGGCCCAGAACCTGCTAATATCGTGCTATTCAGGTGTGAATGGTTCGATCCGATTCAAGATCAAGGTTGGAAAATTGACAAGCATGGCCTTGTGGATATAAACTACAAGCGTAGATATCAAGGCTGCGAACCATTTGTCCTATCAAGTCAGGCTCAGCTCGTGTACTTCACAACTTATCCTAGACGGGGGACAGCGAGGTCGGATTGGTGGGCAGTATGCATGACTAAAGCTAGAAATACCTTTGACATTGACGAAATAGCTTATCAGGAGGACGATCTACCTCTTGTAACAAATATTGTAGATGTGGACTCAACGGAAGTTACTCATTACACGAGTAATAATGTAGAAGATGTAGAATTATCCGAAGAGGACGACGAAGTAGATGAAAGTGAAGACGAGGAAGAGGAAGAGCAGGACGAGGAAGGCGAACAAGATGAATTTTTTGAAGATGATTGAAAATATAAAATATTCCATGTAGAATGTAACTATATTTGGACTGTAAAATACTTTGAGATATGTATCACGTTTTGACATTAACGAATATATGTATTATATTTTGACTGTATAATACTTTGAGATATGTATCACAATTTGACTGTAGAATATAGTATATATTTGTGTTTCTCTATATTCATCATATGTTGTTATCAGATATGACAGGACGACGCGGAGGATTCGGCAGGTCCCGAGGTAGACAGAGTGCCACTCCGGTACTGCCTACTATTGGTTCCGGATCATCGTCGCCCAGTACTCCAGTATATCGAGCAGTCACATCTCCGACTGCGACGACGTTGCGTGGCATCACTCCTGGGACGAGTAGTTCCAGGCGTGATAGTACTCCCTCGTCCAGCGTTCCTCCTGCTGACGGAACCATGGAGACTGATGAGCATGTAGAGGAGGTCGTGCCGACGTTGTCCCAGCATCAGCAAGATCCTCCATGCGCACCACCGGAGGAGACGAGGACAGAGATTTGGGCCGACGGTACAAAGTAAGTCAATTAGATGGTTTAGTATATATTTGTGTTTCTCTTTATTCATCATATATTGACTTTTTCTGTAATCTAAATTATTATTTCTGTATAGATATCGTCCATTGTCGGTTCAGAGACGCCTGGGCCAATTTCTGAGGAACAACTACGGTGGCCCTTGGATCAACTACTCTGAGGCTCCGGAGGAGAGGAAGGCGTTCTGGTTTGCGCACTTCCAGGTAAAAGTATATTAAATAAATCCTCTAATTTATGCATATTCGTGATGCTAACTTAATGAATTATTTATTGTAGCAAACGTATTTTTATCCTCCGCACCGGGCCGAGTTGATCGAGCGGCTCTTTCCTACCGTTGTCGCCAAGCTTATCCGAGATGCTCTGGATGACCAGAAGGCTCGTGATCGTGCTGGAAAACCGATCCAAGGTTGGATCACGCCTGAGCAGTGGACTGCGATGAGGGCTAGATTCGACGATCCGAGCTACAAGGAAAGGTCTAAGAAGGCCAAGGCGGCTAGGCAGAATGCTGCCAAGTGGTGTGGTGGCTCGATTCCGATGACGGAACATTTCTGTCGTTTGGTATGTTTTTTCTTTTAAAATATATTATTTTAATATAAGTACCATAAAATGGTACTTGGAAAAAATATTTAAGTTTAGTAATAAAAAATATATTTTTAACAGGTATAGAGGGGTGAGGATGCAAACATGGTGACCGTCTTCTTGGCCACCCATCGCAAGGACGAAAATCTCATTGATGAGAGGGCCTCACAGACCTATGTAAGTATTACTTTACTTTGTGTTTATTTTAATATAACTTAGGCAATTATTGAGTTTCCAAACCTTTTCTAGGCCGAGTATCTTAGGCTTCGTGAGCGGGCGACTGCTAGTGCACCTACACCTGGAGAGGCTGGTGCTTCATCGCAGCCCGATCCATCTCCGTCGGCGGACGACCTGTGGGTGACCGCAGCTGGTGGTCTCCAGAGGGGTACGTACTACGGTACGGGCTCCTATGGCGCCCTGGTTGCGACGCAGTCATCTAGGGCCTCCCCGACAGCTGTGCATTCCACACACCCCTCGCAGTCGCAGCCCTCGCAGTCGTCAGCCAGAGTCCAGGAGGCCGTCCAGGAGGCCGTTGACCGTCAGATTGCGTCTCTCCGTGACGACTTGCTGCGAAGTATGGAGGACCAGTCCCGGTCCCAGCCGCAGGCGGACGATCCGATGCTTATCGCACGATTGGATATGCTCGACCGCAGCATGACGGAGCTACGAGAATTGACAAATAATATTAGAGCCTCCAATGATCGCAACATCATGGAGCTGCAGGCGTCACAGCTATCGATGGGCGAGAAGCTGACGAGGATGCATGCGTCACAGCTATCAATGGGCGAGAACCTGACGAGGATGCAGGATTCAATGGGTGATAGCAGTACGAGGCTGTTATCTACCCTGGATTCTTACAACCAGCGACTCGCAGACTTGGAGCGGGCACGGCCGCCACCGACGTCACTGCCTTCTCCATCGACATCGGTGTCGATTCCACGGGACGAGTATGAGGAGTTGTTATCCTTGAAGCGCGCCGCTGGTCAGCCTCCTGCAGATCCGTAGTAGTCTAGTTATTTTTATTATTATTTATGAATTATTGGTACTTCAACAATAGACATGATGTATGATGCTTCTTGTGGTCTTTAATTTTTTAGTTAATTTAATTAGATTATATAGTTATCCACATTTAATTGGATTGATACTTCTTGTGGTCTTTAATTTAATTGGAATATATAGTTAACTAGATTGAATCATGTTGGTGTGTATGATGAAGATGATGTAAAACTGCAGGGAATCACTAATGTTTGATTCTGGAAAAATTTTTTTAATTTTTTTTTTAAATTAGCGACGTTATTAGCGACGTGTAGCGACGCTTAGCGACGTTAATTTACGTCGCTAATTACGTCGCTACTCAGCGACGCTGAAAAACGTCGCTAAGTTCGTCGCTAATGACGTCGCTAAAGTCGTCGCTAAACGTCGCCAATTGCTGACATGGCAGTATAGCCAGGTCATTAAAGACGTCGGTGTAACGTCGCAAAAAATGTCGCTAATCAGCGACGTTTAGCGACTTTTATAAACGTCGCTATTTAGTGACTTGGCGTCGCAACACGTCGCTAAATTTAGCGACACATTAAAGTCGCTAAAAAACGTCGGCATAGCGACGTTTAGCGACGTTTTTGGTTTTAGCGACTTGGAGTTTTCCGACTGATTTAAAACGTCGCTAACTACGTCGCTAAACCTAATTAGCGACGATTTATTGTTATTTAGCGACGTTTTTAGACGTCGCTAATTTGACTTTTTCTGGTAGTGCAAATCGAGCAGTCGATTATAGCATTCTTGCGACATATTAAAATCGGACTTGATGCTCAATAATCTTGTAACCACCTCCAACGGTGAATGATCCTCACAACCAGGATATAGTGGAGTCCTTGCATTCTCAAGCAACTCCATAAACTTTGCAGCATCGGCATTCGGTGCCTCCTCAGCTGCGTCATAATTGTCCGAATTGAAACTAGGTCCCGCCGTATCATAATTGTCCGGATTGAAACTAGGCCCCGCCGCATCATAAACCATGTTCACCAACCCGTCGTCGTAAGCATCGTGGTCTTGGACATCCATATACGGCTCCACATAGGGCTCCGACTCTGATGCTAGAGATACAAGTTCTCCGTGCGCGGTCCACTGATAGTAATTCGGCGTAAAGCCCTTCGAGTATAAATGATATGTAACTTCCACTTCTGGATGATATTTCCTGTTGCGACATCTCACACACGGACACTTAATTTTGGTACCGTCCATGTACTGAGGGAACGCCTTGGCGAACTGCAGGAACTGCTGTACACCCTCAATGAATTCATCCCGCACACCGCACATGTCATCAGGATGACGGTTGTACATCCACGAACGATGACGCAGATAGTAATTCATATCCATTTCTAGATACTTCTACAAAAATGATAGTATGTATCATATAAATCATTACATACCGTGGTTTATCACCTAACTTCATAACTTAACCGTACTATCAAAATCATAACTGATATAATACATACTTTCATTTATCAAAGTCTAAAATAAGCAATATTCAAAACAACTGAAAAGAGGCCAAGTCTCTTAGTTTTTTAATATTTTATACTATTGGTAAAAGCTTGGGTTCTTTACTGTATACAATGCTTACTAGGACATATAGTTACTTAGCTAACTATTAACAAAATCAAGTATATCAGTAAGTAACTATTTAACTACACTAACTATGTACTAATTTAATACTAAACGGATACCCTTAACTTCTACCCAATAACTCATGCTAACCCATCTTAAACCAACTAACCAATACCCGGACACTAAGATAACTAAAACTAGTATACATAGCTCACTAAATGCAACTGAAAACGGATACTGATACAGTGGGACTTGTTGATACTTACTGATACATGGTTGCTGAAATGACACAGTGCTGATGGTTTTCCTCTTCGGTTGCCTGCTCACTGTTGCAGACCTCCTTCTCACTGTCCACTACAAGGCTCGAGCATGCCATCCCGCTTATTCTAGATACCATCTTAGTACACTCCTATCTAACATCTCTAAACATCACTAACCTACATATCTATATATACCCTATTGACACTTGACTTTATACCTTGCCTGCATCAACTCCGACAATTGCCTGTACTGATACCTCATACAGTCCCTGATACGTATCAGTGTATAACTGATGACTGATACCAAACTGAAACTGAGATGCACTAAGGCATGCCTCTGTAGTGCAAAGGGACTGCCCCCAAGCCTAACTGACAGGCACCATTTGGGTGCACTGCTGCAGTGCCCCATGCCAGAGCCCCAAATCTGTAACCAAACTTTATTTGGTCTCCTCCATGTACCAATACTAACAACAGATAATATACTAACTGATGACTCCACATACTAACACTTCTAAAGTGTATCACTTGCAGGTAATAACCCTACTACAACTGTCACAATCCCTCACATCTCGAGCTCAGTGTCTGTGTCACTGTCTGTGTCCATGTGATATTAGTGTCTGTGTCCATGTCAAAAAACCTAATCCTAACCCTAGGTCCATATCATTGTCTGTGTCAGTGTGTGTGTGTGTCGTGTCTGTGTCTGTGTCATTGTCTGTGTGTGTGTGTCGTGTCTGTGTCAGTATCACATGTGTTCTGAGAGAGAGAGAGAGAGAGAGAGAGAGAGAGAGAGAGAGAGAGAGTTAGGCTTTACCTAGAGCTCGAGGAAGAGGAGGGGGATGCCGGAGTAGCCGCGGGGGAGAGGCGGTCGACGGAGCAGGGGGGGGTGTGGGGGAAGTTTTTTTCGTTTCAAAATTTCGACAGATGGGGAAAAACGAAACCGAGCCCTAATTAACCAAATTTTAGCAACGTTTAGCGACGTCAAAGAAAGACGTCGCTAAATTAAATTATAGCGACGTTACGGTCGTCGCTAAACACGTTACTAAATATTTCTAATATAAACGTCGCTATTTGCGTCGCTAAACGTCGCTAACTTAGATATATTAGCGACGTTTAGCGACCAAAATTGAATTTATAGCGACTAATCTTATAAAAATTGAATAAAAGTCGCTAAACGTCGTTAAATGTCGCCAATTAGCGACGTCTAGCGACGTTTTACATGGAGTCACTAAATTAGCGACGTTTTTACCTGGAGTCGCTAAAACACGTCGCTAATCCCGCTTATTCTAGTAGTGGGCGTATTTCGAGGAGATAGCATACGATGTACTCCTATAGTTGAAAATAGCCTGGTTGGCGTAATATGCAGGGATGGTGATGTGAGCGTATTAGCCCTAATTTTAGCTCTCCCAGCCATTAAAAGTAGAACCAAATCTCGTGCATTAAATGCAGAGATCTGCCCCCATCTCGCGCATTAACTGCAGAGATGTGCCTCGAGTTCTGTACGAAGAACAACTTTTGACGTGGCGTCTGATTTTGTCTCATGTTGAGCGTAAAGGCTCATTTCTGCCTGTGTAAAATAGGCAGCGTATTCCTTGAGTGCGTATAAACGACTTATATCAAGGATTATGTTACTAAACGACAATCTGAATCTCTGTGCAGAATCATTATTACAGCCGTCCTCTCGATCGTCGTGTAGTACTCTTTGTTAGGAGTCAGGTTCACTGTTTGATCTGACAGGTTCATTCGAGGAATACGAAGAGTTCCTCGTACAACTTCACGCTGCATTAAAAGCAGACATATTTTATGCCGGAGGGAGGTGTAGCAACCTTTTTACGCCAAGACAGCCTTGAAGTACTGTTCTACGCGGGCTGTTCTGAAGCCATATTTTATGCCACACACCGCTGAAGCTCTATTTTACGTGTATAGCTCTAAAGTCATATTTTTATGCCACACAGCGCTGAAGCTCTGTTTTACGTGTATAGCTCTAAAGTCATATTTTTACGCCACACAACGCTGAAGCTCTGCTTTACGCGGATAGCTCTGAAGTCATATTTTTATGCCACACAGCGCTGAAGCTCTGTTTTACGCGGACTTCGTGTATGTAGGAGATTTTGACTGTATGATACGCGTATAATTCTTCCGCATATTTCATGCTTCTACAAGACCCCCTTCAAAGTTTTCAGACTTGGCTAAGTCTGGAATACTTTGAATAAGAAGCATGAAATGGTAAAATTTGACTCGTTCTTTGAGGCTGAAGTTGCTCAAACGAGGGAGAGGCTTCTCAGGGCATCGATAGTTCGCGATGTATTGAAGGGCCAAGTAGATACAGCTCAACAGAACTTGACACATGTGGGTGTCATCCACGCAAATTTTGTTGATTCTCTGTCTAAGCTATCTCACTTGAGCAATGACGAGGCAAGGCTGGAACGGGCTCGCACAAATATTTTAAACTCCAGGAATGAGAGGATGGCTGCTTTGGCGCAACAAATCAGGGATTTAACTGCTCCTCCATAAGGATGTACTTTTTTGCTTCTCCTGTAATTTCTCAGAGATAATAAAGATACTTCTTCTGACTTTGTAGACCCATCACTTTAGAATATAAATGATAGGCTAGGATGAAAGTGATATCAGAGGTAATATGAACATGATATACTTTCAGTAAGGTTTGCTGAATGTAAATCTATTCAGAGTTAACATGAACCTGATAGAATATAATCCGACTAAATTTGTATACTAAACACTATCAGAGATAATATGAACATGATAGGCTTACAAATTAGTTAAGGATATCTATTCAGAGGTCACATGAACCTTATAGAATATGATCCAGCTAACCTTTGTATGTAGTATCGCCAGAATGAGATCTTCATCATACTTCGTTAAGCAAAAGAGATCAAATAGACTACTTCTTCAGGAGTTTGCAGTTGATAGGAGCCATTATAAAAATTTTATTAGGCTTAGCTCATCTGTTAGCGCCATTTGAGAATGTTCTTTCAATCAGAAAGGGCCCTCAATTTCTTTATGATTTTTTGTGTGAACTTCGGATATCGTACCAGAGGTAATATGAACGTAGTACAATACCGTGTTTGTTGAGGATATCCACTGGGGGATATTTGGTGGATCTATTATTTGTTGCGCACGTTGAGTGCAAATAATAAGTTCGAAACAAGCCATGGCTAGTAAAGACATCCTGCTGGAGAATTTTTGTGGACCTATTATTTGTTGCGCACGTTAGTGCAAGTAATAGGTTTGAAACAAGCCCTGCCAGAGGTAATATGGATGCTGTAAAATATGACTCTGTGGGGATAGTGAAAAGATGTAGTCTTGTTTTGAGAGGAAATATGGACTCGCCAGTTTTTATTGCGGGCCTCCCACTGGGGGTTTTTGGTGGACCTATTACTTCTTGTGCACGAGAGTGCAAGTAATAAGTTTAGGACAAGCCCCGCCAGAGGTAATATGGACGTGACAGTTTTGATGGACCTAACACCACTGGCGTACTTAGAGTTAAGTACGGGTGCTAAGTTGAGATGACAACCGATATCAGAGGTAATATGGACATGATAATCGATAGCAAAAACTCGGAAGGTTTGCTCAGAGATAATATGAACATGACAAACTTTTGAGTTGTGACTCCACTGGGGATGGAGGTATATATATGTTAAGAGGTAATATGGACATGGCAGTTTTTGTGAACTTAATACCACTGGCGTACTTAAAGTTAAGTACGGGTGCTAAGTTGAGATGACATCCGATATCAGAGATAATATGGACATGATAATCGATAGCCAAATCTTGGAAGGTTTGCTCAGAGATAATATGAACATGACAAACTCAGCCTAAGAGAAATATTATGACAGCAGTTCAGAGATAATATGAACGTAAACTAATATCCGAAAAACTCATTGAGGAGTGATTCGTTGAGTCTGGTCTATCCGAACATGTAACCAAAATGTCAGCAAGCAACTTTTTGGCTAAATATTCTAACAGATGTGTGTGATACTAGATATGTTTTCTCAACTTGAAAAGTAGCTAACAGTAGCTAAAATATGCTAACTAGTGTTATTACTAATGTTCAAATTTGAACCTGTAGTTAACTTTGAAGCAATAGATAACTTTTGAAGCAGTAGAAAATAACAAATTCTATAAAAATATATACTATGTCCGAACAACAATATTTTAAATAGTAAAACAGTAATCTAAACAGGATTCTGTTTAACACACTGTCTGAAGAAACAATAGGCTTTTTTCTAGACTAAATGATAAATATTTTGATGAATAATCTCTTAGATCGTTGAAAAATATTACCTTGATTTTCTGTAAACAAAAATAAGAAGGTTTATTATTACCGGCCTCTGGAGAAGTCGTGCACTACACAATGTCCTAAGAAATTATTCGAGGTCTATATGCAGACTTGTTCTCGAATTCTCCTAGTAGTAAAACCTCTGTACTACCGGCTTCTTGCCATTGCACACAACTCGGAGAGAATGATCCGAACTTAGCTTTGCTCAGAACGAACACGAAGAAGAACGGACAAAGAAGCAATAGTTTTGGATATGAGTAGTAGTTTTTTTTCTTTTTTTTTGTTATCTATTTTTTTTCTGTTGAGAACTGAGATGAATATGGTATAAATAAGCTGCCAAAAACCCCAACTGAATGCTCAACATGAGCAGAGAAAATCGAATCTGTGAAATGATCCAATATGGGACCAAGAGAATAGGACAAGGAAAGTGACTTAATTTTTTGCTAAGTCAAAAACTTGCAGCAGTCTCCGTCAGCGGCGTACACAGGTCGTGGTGTTGAATTTCGTGGTGGTCGTTGTGGTGGTGGAACAGTGGGTGTGGTGGTTGTTGAAGCCTTTCTAGTTTGTCACTAATATCATCGTACATCGTCTATGTTATTCTAAAAGGTTATTTAGTTTTACGCATATGATATTAAAAATTTATGTTTAGGTCTCCATGTTGTCCAAAATAGGATTTGGATTAGGTCGTGACTTGGCTGACCGTCCAAATGGAGCACTAAACGTAAGTTTTGAATGATGGGAGTTGTGTGACTTGGATTGTTTAGTTTTGTTATGACCAATCAAGAATGAAAATTGTGTCACTCGTATAATATTCAAAATTTGGACTTAAATCTCCATTTTGAACGGTTAACCAGATCAATCATTAAAACGAGACCAAAATCATATTTTGAGCAATATAAACTAATATTATACGGAACTCTAAAATTAAATAACCTTATTCTAAAATATTACCACGAATAACTGTACCGAATTCCAAAATCATATTTTGAGCAATATAAATTAATACTATACGGAACACTAAAATTAAATAACTTTATTCTAAACTTAAATAACCTTATTCTAAATTAATATTACACGTTCCTGCCACGTGGCGGTCGTCCATTGGAGGAGGGGAGAGAGGTGGAACCATGTGGCTGTCCGGGTGGCCGTCACGTGACAGAAACGTCACGTGGTAGCCGTTTATTGGAGGGAGAGATAGGACCGGATGTGGCCCACATAGCAGGAGGTAAAGAGGGTTGTAAGAAAATTGTAAGCATTTGGTAGTAAACTTAACATTATTGCAATTCAAATACTTCATACTACCATACTACACTGGACGTACCGAAATAGGTACTATGTTCTTGTTGTCAATTGTCATGTACTTGGTATGTCATGTGTTTGTACTTGGTATGCAATGTGTTATAGGATTTGTGTCCGTGCAGATGCAGCATGGCATAAAATATATTGTACCCATAACAATCGAAAGAGGTTAGCATTTACACTATTTCACGGCAAGATTAGTTAGCATTTACACTATTTCACGGCAAGATTAGTTATCTTTCTTTTTATATTTATTTAACCAATAAATTTTTGTTACATTCAATCAATAACCATATAGCCTCTTAATTTCTGCAGAACAAGGTCATTGGACAGCTCTAACATTCATCTTCATCTTCATCTCATCTAGAAATTTCTTAAACTAATTTCTAAATTCATTTTCTGCTTCCATCGTCTTGACTCCGGAGCTTTTCACAGTCATGAGTATGCTTCGAACAATGCTCCTCTAGTCTCCTTCCTCAACTTCGAAGAAGACAAGCTTTTTGATACCTTTTGGTTGTATTTGGTTTGCGGAATCAAAACCGAAAAAAAAAAGTCATCCATTTTATATGTTTGAATGCCAAAAAAAAAGGAACAAAAAAGAAAAATAGCTCCCTAAGAAAAGAAAAATATAGAAAAAAAAATGGTCTCCCTACCCACCCACCATAAGGATTCACTTTTTCTTTCAATTTTCTGCATTTATTACAAAAATTAAGAAATAAACTATCACAGCACAAAGATGACATCAAATAAAAAAAAGTCTTCAAAAAATCTCGCAGATCTCTTCACAAAATTACTTACAAAGTCAACATTCCAAAAGTTGGTCTACCAGATTGGCATGAGGAGGCTCCGTCAAATAGGAATATGAATGTATAATTAAAACTATGAGGGTGATCTTGCTTTTGATGTAAGACATGAATGTAATAATTTGTTGTGGAGCGTCATGCAGATGCGAATGGAGACATATTGAAGAATGTCTTTACACATTGTACTTTTTTCTGCATTGAGTTTTTTTTTTCTACATTTTCTTATTGAAAGGTTTTCAATAAGACAGTGTAGGTCGCACCCACTTAAATTTCTAAATAATCAAATTCACGAAAAATCATATTTTTTAAGAATACATTTTTACTCTTTTCTTTCACTAATTTATTTTTTTCAAAAATAGATTTTCTCTTAGAATTTTTTTAATGTAATAATCATTAAAGTATGGACATCCAAGAAGGAGGATTGTAAATCGGATCAACACCAAAGTTGGTGGTTTCCCACTAATTAAGAAATACTAAGAGATTTGTCCTAACCCTAAAGTATCGCTATACATACGTGGTGATGAATAAGGAAGTTTACTGATAAGTTCACAGGAAACTCCGACTTGCAAGTACATTAGATAAATATTCGAAGTACATTCGAATATTTTAGAGTTTTGATAAATAAGTTTACTGATATGTTTACTGATATGTTAATTAGATAAATATTCGAAGTACATTCTCCGACTTGCAAGTCGGATGATGTGCATTGAATATTCATCTGATTAGCATACCTTATTTTAGAGTTTTGATATGCTAGAAGAAACATCACAATGATTTCATACATAAACTTCCCTCTCTCTGTTTTTTTTCAGTATTGGTATTGTTGAATCTTTCCATGATTGAAAATTAGTACTTCCCCAAGTTTGTTTATCCAATACGTTGAGTTCATACATATATTAATTATTCATTTTCTTGCCATGGGCTGTTTTTATTCTTCGATATTCCTAACTTATATATAACACTTTGTATTTATTTCCCTCTTATGTTAATTAAACTTCTTTGACTTAAAAGGAGATTCTATCATATATATATATATATATATATATATATATTATATATATATATATATATATATATATATATATATATATATATATATATATATATATTCCAAAAAATGTAAAAAATGCATAGTTTGGCAAATGGGTCATATAGAATTTTACACCAAAACCAGTGGGTGGAAACAAAAGGGGCTGGCCCCTGCCTTCTTATGTTAATTGAACTTCTTTGTCTTAAAAGAAGATTCTGGGATTATTTACACTAATCCTTCATTATTTTATGTTACTATATTGAACTTTTCTTATTTTAAAAATAATTACACGAACTTTTCTTATGTTTTATGTTTTAAGGATGGTTAGTATAATAACATTTTACATAAAATATAAAACATATAGAAGGTCCGTGTAAAAAATATAAAATATAGTAAATATTAGTATAATTATTTTCTAAATAAGGGAGGTCCGTGTAATAAACATATAACATAGAAAAAATTACTGTAAATAATCCAAGATTCTATAATAGATATTTTTGACGCTCCAAAAAAATAAAAATCATAGTTTATAGCAAATGTGTCATATAAAATTGGACAATTTACGTTAACTATTCATATGTTTTATACTTACTATACTAACCATCATTATTTGAAACTAATTATACGAATCGTCCATATATTTTTATATTTTCTATAAAAAAATTAACACTAACTATCTTTATTTTAAAAATAAAATATAAAACAGAGGAATAGCTCGTGTAATTATTTTTAAAACAAGGATGGTCTCTGTAACATGCATGAAACGTAAGAAAA
The DNA here is from genome assembly GCA_036927795.1 of Iris macrosiphon. Classification (NCBI taxonomy): domain Eukaryota; kingdom Viridiplantae; phylum Streptophyta; class Magnoliopsida; order Asparagales; family Iridaceae; genus Iris; species Iris macrosiphon. The sequence continues at coordinate 13,181,124 of JAYESA010000020.1, read as the reverse complement.
ATTAGGGATATTTAGACTTTATGTCTCATATAACTTGTAAAATTAGTGTTTGGAACTCAAAAAAATAATAATTAGTATTTGTGTCCCAAAAGTGTCGTCAAAAATAATTAGTGACACTTTTGGTACACTTTTGATGACACTTTTGAGACAAAAAATGTCACTAATTATTTTGGAGATCAAAGTTTTAATTTTATAACTTATGTGAGATCCAAAATTTAAATATTTTTAAAAATTAATGTATTTATTTCAAAAATTTACACCAAAACCTGTGGTCGGAAACAAAAGGGGCTCGCCCCTGCATTTGAATAATTTACAAGCAGGTCCAATCCATTCAATAGTAGTTTGCGTCACCATCCTTGTGCCTACTCAATACGCTGTACTAATTAATGCTGAACTCATTCATCAAGACATTTAAGTATGAACGGAGAAACAGTTTGGTAGTGCGTCATGTCTTTGGTTGGTAGCAGCTAGATTAATTATATCGCTAATAAAATCAATAAATATTTCAACAAAAGAAATCCAACGACACTTATCCCCTTTGCTACTAACGTCTCCTTCCCTCCACCCAGGTCGATACGTATCCGAAGTACTGTCCTAAGAGTTTATTTGGGATCTGTATACAGACGTACCCAAAGCTCCTAGTGGTAAAATTCTCGCACTACCGGTATCTCGTTGCCGCACACGACTTGGAGAGAACGACCAGGACTTAGCTCTGCCCAGAGTTTGGAGATGAAGACGAAGAACTGAACAGAATGTTGACAGAGATTTCGTAAGAGTTTTTTCTGATATGATTTACAAAGAACACAGAAGTATATATAAGCTGATAGAAAAACGGTCTGAATTAATTTTTGATTAATTCAGCCGTTACACAATGGAATTAAATGGGTGAACCTGGACACTTAAAAAAAAACGTTTCAAACAATCCGTAACTGACGAAATTGATTTCCAACGTTCAGAAATTAAATAAACAAAAATGAAGAGGAGCAAAAAGAATTTTAGGATCCCAGCCCGAACCCGAAGAGAAAATCGGATCGGCATTCGGCGTCCGCAGATGTGGGCGCGTAACTGTTAGAAATTTGTTGTCTTTTACTTTTTGAAAAATATCATAATACAAAATAAAATTAAACAATGTTACCGGCCTCTGGGTAAGTCGTGCACGAAGCACTGCCCTAAGAGTTTATTTGGGATCTGTGTGCAGACGTACCCAAAGCTCCTAGTGGTAAAATCTCCGCACTACCGGTATCTCGTTGTCGCACACGACTTGGAGAGAACGACCAGGACTTAGCTCTGCCCAGAGCTTGGAGATGAAGACGAAGAACTGAACAGAATGTTGACAGAGGTTTCGTAAGAGTTTTTTCTGATATGATTTACAAAGAACACAGAAGTATATATAAGCTGATAGGAAAACGGTCTGAATTAATTTTTAATTAATTCAGCCGTTACACAATGAAATTAAATGGGTGAACCTGGACACTTAAAAAAAACGTTTCAAACAATTCGTAACTGACGAAATTGATTTCCAACGTTCAGAAATTAAATAAACAAAAATGAAGAGGAGCAAAAAGAATTTTAGGGTCCCAGCCCGAACCCGAAGAGAAAATCGGATCGGCATTCGGCGCCCGCAGATGTGGGCGCGTACCCGCACCCGTTACGCGCGCCGAACCGAACCGAACCGAACCGAGCCGAGCCGAGCCGGGCCGGGCGACGGCGGCGGCGCGCACGTGTGGCCCAAGGGGTTCCCCACACAACAACTTAATAGAGCAAAGGAAAGAAACTAATTGTCACGACCCGTACCCGAAAATCGGGCATGAGCCGTGGGTACGTCCAGCCTACGCCGCAGAATCGGCGATAGAACGCTGTAAAGGTCCGTTCTAGGTCAACCAACTATCTAGATAACTCACAGAAAAATTCGGCATGACCTCTCCAAAAGGAGGGCAAAACCACGCAATATATATATGACAATAATCTCAATCACAAAACTAGAGGAAGAATATAAGCACGATATGATATAAACAAAGAAAACCAGAACCAAGAGAGCAAGACAATCCAAAATAATACAGTCCAGGTCTAAAAGCTACAACATCTCACAGAAGCACAAAAGAATAAGTACAGTCATCCAAAATACAAACCACTGGAAAACCCAGGAAACCCACCTAGCTAACTAGGGTGCTATCGGCGTCTCCTCGGCGCACTCCTCCTCGATCATGGGGTCACAACAGTCGTCAACACCAGGCCCGTAGAACGTAGGACAAAAGTCCTCAGGATCCTTGGAAAAAATATGCCCAGTCAGGACTGGAGCGAAGTACATAACTCTGAAAGCAACTCCAAATGCATGGTAAGGTGTATATGACGAGCAATAGAAAAGTAATCAAGATGCACAGAAAATAAATATATGCTGGAGCACAATAAGTAGCTGCAATGTAAACTGGAGAACAATACAAGTAGTGGAAAAGTAACTGCAGGTGAGAAACATGAATACTAGCTAAGTGCCTTGAGCACAAGTTCGTTATGTGATCGGCTTAGGTTGCACATGAAAAACACTAAGATAACTCCGTTATGCGTGAGTTGCATAACCGACATACACATGAATACTGTTTGGCTTTGATCACATAACCAACTCACTACTCCCCTCCCCCACTAATACCATTGGATCCAACCACAACACGCTACGTACATGATAATAGCTCGCGCACACGAAGGCGAGAGCACAATAAGCACATGATAGCACATGATAATCAATACCTGAAGCACATGATGAAATACACGTGATAGAGTACCCGCTGAACACGGTAAGGGGGATAGCACCTCATGACGGGATCCACTAGTACCAGCTCGTGTAATAAAGTGTCAGAATTAAGTATTATAGTTCTAGAACAGGTGATATAAACGCTATCATGAAATGGAAACTATCAGAGGTAGGTACTCGCCTGATGTCCTGAGCAACTGATGAGGATCGAGGTCCGGACCGGTATCGCAGGGTCCTAATGCGAAAAGCAAGGATTAAACAGGGTTCTAAGCATTTAAACTGATATAAAATAATTAAAAACAGGCTTCTAGGGCTATTCTAGGTCGAACGGGTCAAACCGGTGAAAATCGGGTCAAAAAGTCAACCCGGGGTCCAAAAAGTCAACTCTAGGTCAAAACTAGGTCAAACGTTGACTTTTACGGTCAACGGGGACAATTATGGTCAAAGCTAGGTCAAACTAGGGTGCCCCTGAAATTCTAGGTCAAACCGAGCTCATTAAGCTACTAAACTCACAAACTCGCCTAATCGAGATACCGGGATACCCTCGGTATCCGATACCTCGCCCTAGGCCACGCACCCCGCCTAAACCCGCTAAAACCTATGCTAGCACGCGTAATTATATATATATAAACATATAAAAATCATTCCAAAGCATTTCCTAGGCTAATGCTCAAATACCCCGCTCGAAACTCAATACCTTGAATATCTCAAGGTATCGAGATACCTCGGTATCTCAAGGTATTGAAGTTTCGCCCTAAGGCCCTCTAACTAGCTATCTAGCTATTAATTATATACCTAGTTATTAATCTAGGCTAGGTAATATATATATCTACCATATTTATATATATCTAAGTAGGTATATACCTATGTATATAGATATCCACACACATTTACCCGATTACCCATCATCTTACCTATACACCTATATATGTATATAACTTAGGCATATAGATATTTATATCTCTTAGATAGGTATATCTAAGAGTCTAGTTGTCTACCTATCTAGTATCTATCTACCTATCTAAAAACCTAGCTATCTATCTATCAATATCTATCTATCTATCTATCTAATTATCCATAACTTATCTTACCTATTTATCCAACTACCTATCTATCTCTCTAATCTATTTAACTACTTAGCTATCTATCTAATAAACTAACTATCTATCTATTAATTCTAACTATCTATCAATCCATAGATATATCTAACTATCTATGTATATAATCTATAATACTAACTAGCTATCTACTTATCTAACTATCAACCTATTGATAGATACATCTATCTAGCACTCTACCTATTCCTAACCCTCACTAGTACTCTACTGCTACTGCTCCCTGCTCAAAATGCTGCTGCTGCACGCTGTTATTGCTGCGCTGCTGCTGCTCCTCTTGGCACTGCTGCTGCTGCAGGTGCTCCTACATGTGCTGCTGCTGCTGCTCCTTCTGGAGCTGCTGCTGCTGCTCTCCTAGCAGCAGCTAGCTGCTGCTGTTGCAGCTGAACTGCTGCTGCTACAGTTCAGTTTCCCCCCCGCTGCGCTGCGCTGCACTGGCCACCCCCCTCGCTGCCTATACACCACACACCTATATACATAATATAACTCTATATATCTATATATATATATACCACTAGATATATATATATACACAAACTAATATCTATATCCTAACACACACACACACTTAAACACACACTAATACACACACACTCACAACACTAACAACACACACACACATAAATATATATACATAGCTACATATATATATACACTCAATATATATATATATCTACACACACTCTCAACTATATATATATACATACACCTATATATATATATATACATACACACACACAAGCACACTTACACATATACATATATATATATATACACATAGACATATACTTATACAAGTACATAAATATAAATACACACACATACATATATAAATATATATATAACACACATACATATATATAATTATATATATATATAGACACATATCAATACAAACACAACCACGCACACAACACTCAAACCACACGCCCTACTCACGCCCAACGACCCCGACACTCACCAATACCCTAAAATATATATAATATAGCCCGAAAACTCTAGCACACACTCTCCGATACTAACCCAACACGCGCACAAAGTCGAAACGAGGAACCCAAGTCGAAATGGCCGTTCGGTCATTTCGACGAACACGTGGTGCGCGGCTCAGAAAACCTCCTGAAACGCACACCAAACGAACTCGGAATCGGCCCAAAATTTACCCATGCGCTCTACACGATGTCTAGATCCTAGAAAATGTGCTCCCACGTCGATTCTAGGCCCGTGGCGGAAACGCACACGCACTTAGAATCGGCGACGACGAAAAGCCCCAATTTCGCCCGAAATGCCCGTTTCTCCGCGACACGGCTTCCCGTGTCCGAACGGAGACACGCACTCACCCTCTAGACACCCGACAACATCTACCTAGGTCCATCTAACCTAGGGCATCACCCAAAATTGGGCCAAATTCGGATTCCACCCGAATTCGACACAAAACCTAATGTCAAAGTTTCTAAACTCACCCAAACTAGTTCCAACTTCCTCCTACGGGTAGGGTTAGGGTCTAGGATGGTTCTACAACACTAATTACACTACACAAAAATAATTAGGAAGGGGAAAGTTAGGTTTTACCTCTTGGGAGTTGGAATCCCAAGGCCAAAGTCTCACAATCCCTAGAATTCACCTCCCTCAAGCTCCAAGCCACCAATTTCAGCTCCCACACTAGATCTAAGCTCCTCACACCTAGGTTAGAGAAAATGCAAGGGTAGGGTTAGCATAAAGAAGAATGAATGGAAGAAAGAAAGAAGAAAAAATGGAAGAGGGACTTACTTTGGAGGAAGAAGGAGAAGAAAGAAGAAGAAGGAGAAGAAGAAGAAGAAGTGAAGAAGTGGAATGAAGAGGAGGGGGGCTGCTCCTTGCTGCTGGAATCGGGTGTGGTAGGTAGGGGGGTCCGGCCACATGAAAAAAAGGGGATTTACAACTTTCCAAATTCCCAAAACGCCCCTACTCACTTGGTTTTGGGTTCCGGGTTCCAAATGCGCTCAAACTAGTTCCAAATCTCTCCAACTAACCTCCTAAAAATAAAATAATAATTCTAGGCCCCAAAATAATTCTCACAAGGGTGTGGGCTGGGTCGGACATGGGTCCACTAGGGTCTGACATGGGTCCAGGCTAGCCAAAACCCTAAAACAATTAAAATAAAAATAAGACAAGCACTAATTAATTATAAATATAAATAATTAAATACAATACACCATTTATCAAAATAAAAAAAAATACCCTATTTTCTAGAATTGGGTAGTGACACTAATATATGTACATAGGAAGGCTTTGCCCCATCCGATGTGGGACTAAAGAAAGGGAGAGGAATTGAACTTTTGCAAAAGAACAAACCAAAACCAACAATCCCCCCCCCCCCAAAAGGTCAAGTTCCGAAACAGAGATAAGAGTGAAGTAAATAGAGAGAGAGCATCTGGGCAGTAAAATACTATGCATAAATGAGATGGACTACAGCCTTAAATCTCATGTAGTGACTATTGCCTTAATCTGAAGAAGTGCTTGATGGACTATGCCTTGAATCAGTCTTCTTGAACCAGATTTAGAAAAATAGCACACATAGTACGCTAGAGGTCCTTGATCTATCGGGTGGCACTTTTAAATGGCCATGCGCACTTTCTACATTCATGAGAGTTGTCTGGGATCGCCCTGTCCCATAGTCGCGGCCTTCACGACCTCTCATATAGGTAAGTCCTTAATGGTTGGTGATATGAATCAACCCAGCATTACAGCTTGGACCTATTAAGAGTTTTAAAACTCATCCTAACCATATCACACAGGAACACTGTCACCATAGGGATGGGGAGTTATTGTACACATGTACAGCCGCTTGGGCTTTATTTTAATGAGATTTTAATCTCGAGTCAGTGTTCCATAAAGTCACCTAAGTTCAGCTTGTTTCTACCCATTGAACCGGCTTCTTGGGATCTCCAGTCAGACTCGGTTGGGTTGCCACTGCTGGTGACTAATTTATGGGCTTTGTCACGCCCCAAACTCCCACAAGCCCGATAGTCCCCGCTGAATGTGAAATCACCACGTTACAGCTCTCCTGCGGGACAATCGTTCTATTCGGGACGTGATGCCGTACGAGCCTGGAGTTGCGCTCGTACAAGGCGATGTTGTTAAACACGAAAGTTATCATCGAAACAACCAAGTTACAGCAGAAGCCAATTGTGTACCAAGCACACATCAGAGTATACGCAGCGAAGCTCACGATAGGGTCCAAATGAGATGCCCCGAGTCAATGCCACAAAGGCGATGCCACGGAGACGATGAAATAACTCTTGCTCTTTCTCTAGCCCACAAAGGTACTTACAGTTCATACATCTTGTCCTGTATATCCAAGCAGCGCCACTACGTCTGTGTACCTGAAATATTGCCCACAAACGTGGGTCAGTACACAACCGTACTGGTGAGCGGGGTAACCCACCCGTCTAAGCCGACACTAAGTAAAATAGTGAATGCACACAGTTAAATGGTGATCTTTCTAGTTGAATCCTAGATTCGTTTCATGGCATATGGATGACATGTTAAGGAAAGCAGTAAAGCAGTTTAAGCATGCAAGCATTCATTCTCAAACCAAACGACAAGCAATTTATATATAGCCGACCCGTCTAACTCAATATCATCGCTTGCACGATAACATATCGAACCATCAGTCTCGCCTCAATATTCATTCTCAACCAAAGTTTATATCCCAATCTCGAGTGCACACTCTTGCCGAGGCAAGGTGGCCGTGCCTACACGAAAGCCAAACCAACAAAAGAAAAGCAAGCCAACTCTTATCTATATGAAGTCACTGGCAGAGCCATACAGGACATATCTCAAGCATTACGGCGCGCCCTATCAGCCCGGGTAGCAAGCCCCGCTGGAGGTCCCGCAATGCATCGCGACTGAACGAGAATCAAATGTTTCCCTCCGGATCGAAACGGCTCCAGTGCCCCAGATAAAAATCGTTTCGGGGAAAGTGCCAAACCTTTGCACAAGTTGTCCGTGACATGCAGACACACGTAGGTATGACGAGAGGATCGAACATTCTCGCCCCACCAAGCGATCCTAGACTCGTTCCATCGATAAACCCAACCGAAGTATCCATAACCATTCTTCCAACATGTTCTTCCAAGAAATCCAAATCTCGACCTCAATATATATAGCCCAAGGCACCAAAATACCCAGTGTTTCACATTGCCGCTTTACAGCAATGTATTCTGAAATAGTGCAACACCCATGCTCAAAGCAATCCCATGGCACAATGCCGTCTCAGTGGCACGATGCCCCATTCGTGGCACAATGCCCCATCAAGCGGCACCATACCTCGCTGATGCAGTTGTTCGGTTTCGAACCACAACTGCTCGCTTTGCAAGACAAAGCGACCCAGTGATATTCGTGCACGGATGCACGCTCGCTCGCCCAAATTCCCGATATTCTCGATATTCCCATTTGCCTCAATGTATCATTCCAACTTGTATATTTTCAACCGTCCAAGCAAAATTCCAAGTATCCAACCGATCTCCTCAAACGTATAATCCAACTATCGCACCAACTATCCAACGGGTAAAATCATTCAAGCCACAATCCTACCAAGCCAACGACGCACACTCTATGCACGCCTCAGTGTAGTGCTTCCTAATGTTTCAGCCCAAGTGTTCAAGCCATTATGTATTTTTCATATTATTAGGCATGAAGGAGTAGAGGAGAAGGGAAAGAGCCCACTCACAATGTTCGAATCCGTTAGGCATCCTGTCCTGCCGATACGGCCAATCCCTTGAACCCGTGGTCCGATGCAAGCGCGATCTACTCAACTAGTATGACCGTGCGAGCAGGCCGTGCTCTCCAAATCATCCGACCGATCGGACTAAGGAAGATGGCATTATCATTCCAACTTAGCTATCTCAGTACTGCTCTGAACGAACACCTGATTTCCATCGATCCCGCTAGCCATCTGCACATTGAAACCAACTCGATTAATCCTTCTTCCCGAAATCCGATATTTCAAATGTAACCAGCATTTGATTTATTCAGTCCGACTCAGCGTAACGCTCCGAGCGGTGGCGGGCGTTACATAATATACCACTTAGAATCAGGTTCGTCCACGAACCGTGCTGGTACTCATTCCTATCAAATGCCGCTATCCAATTCCATGGATCTGCTCTATGTAACTCACATTATCCTGATCCAGACTCAGCATCTCGCTCTGTTGAATGCTCGTACAAATTCTATATTCCCACATCCTCCTTGCAGCTCAATACGAATTCCTCGTATCGCTTAGTTTTGGATCGATACACATATTTAAGGCGTCCCTAAAATACATGTATTTTAGCCGAGCTTTGCGATAGAGAATTTGGATAAGTTACAAGGGTATCTTTATGTCCGAGGCATCCATTTGCTTTACTCCCAATTGAACCAAACCTGATTTCTATTCCAACACATTCACTTGAGAACTATTCTCAATTATGCAGATTTTCTACCGACTCAATCAGTTCGTGTTCCAACTCAATCCATCCAACTATTTCTGAAATCAGTACTAGCAATATCTCCAAATATTATCTCGTGTACCGAACGATTCTCACAACTGATCTACCCCAGCTATGCGACTTACCCAAATATCAACTTGCTTAGATCAGCTCAGTCCAACACATTTCCTGCCATCTCAATATCTCACAGGGTGAACATCTATATTGAGGTTCGTGTGATCCACGAAGATCTCGCCGCCACGCCAAAGGGATTTGTGTCGCCACGATTTCAACGTGGACACACTCGCCATAATTCTTAGGTTGCGTATGAAATAGTTCTTCGCGCTGCTTCCACTGCCTCAAAGCATAGAATATCACCTTTGTCTTTCGAACGAGCACGTTTCCCAGACTAAGTTCCGAGACATCTTGTAAATCTGAGGCACATCTGTCCCTTCCAGTATTCGCAAAGATTTGATTTGAACGAGCCGCCACAGTCGTCCATTCATATAAATGCTATTCCCTTCCAGAGCACGATGAGTCAGAGGCGATGCCATCTACAAAAATCTGTGACTCTGAATCTCATCAGTTGACTAGGCTACTTCCACCATCGCTTCGATCTTCCGGCTGCATCTTCAGCTGAAGGCTATTCCAAGGATCTCTCAAATCCAACACTCAGTCAATAAGCCAAAAATCATTGCTCACATCTGCCCTCGACGCATTCCCAAATACGCCGCCTCAAGGGTCATTCTATGGGTCTACCATATTCATATCCGATTCGACGGGCAATGTCGCTTAGGGTCAGCTGTCCCGAAGCTACGCTCGATAATTGTAATTATCACGATGGACAGTTACTATAAACCATGCTATATCTCATCTGCAAATCTGAATCAAAATTCCAACAATCCCATCCGAGCGAACTCCCGAATCCGAGAACTGCGCTTGCTAAAACCGTCTTCCATCAGTCCGTCGTATGCCCTGAATCCATCAAATTTTCGAACTGCTATATTCGTCTACTCGCACTACCACTGCAATGATTTCCGAAACTCAAGACTTGCCCAAATTCACATCCGTTTGCCACGTCCCACCTTGCACTTCCAACTTACTCGAGCAGCACAGTGATTCGTTCCGACGTTGCTCCCACATTTAGCTATCTTCAGAAATTAATCCGCCAAAATCTTTTTGCCTTCCCTTGTTGCCACAACCCGTCCACGTCTTTCCAAAGAATCCGTTTATCATCGTTGCACCATTTTGCCCAAAATTTCATCTCCGCTAAACCTGATTCAACTTCTCGAGCAACAATATCCAAAATCCTTCAAGTTTGTGCGAATCAATCACATTGCCCTCCAAGCCAAGTTCGTATTTCAATGCTCAACCAACAGCTCAAATGCGTTGCCCAAAATCGTAGTTCGTGCTCGCTATCCTTCCGATAATCCCATCGCTTTGCTCAAGCATAACCCAAATGTTCGTTCCGGCTCCGCCCATCTTTTAAGCCCAATGATACTTCCATTTGCACGACTCCGTCCTTGAGTTCTCAAGTCTAATGTATCGAAGGATACCCGAGTCAAATTCTATTGTACTATATACCACTTAGAAATATAGTTGCCCTCGTACGAAATCTGCGTCAACAAGCGTCTATCCCAAACCGACTATTCCGAGGTGGTTCTATCGAATCATAACTCAATATTCGCTTGCTCCATTTTCATTCTTTCCAACTCAGTCGATTTGCACCAACCGACTTGTATTCGTTATCCGAGTCCGTTCAGGTAATTCCCATAGATGTTCAACCAACATATTTCCAATGCCTTGCTTAACATATTTGATCCCATATACCACTTCGAATCAAGTCGCTACTCACATTACGTTTCCTTTCACGAATCCAAGATCCGTTCGAACCATCCCTTAGGTGTGATCATGCCATTCCCATCTTAAGTCTGACACAAAAAAAAAAAAACTTAGCCGATTCTTTAACCATCAATCTCGTTAGGCAACTCGTGCTATGTTCCATTCTCGATGCTTCCAACATTTCTCAAACCGTCTGATACTTTCACAGCACGAGCAATCGTGCAACGATTGTCTTCCAAATAGTCCAACCCAATACCCAACGGTTCCACACGTTTATTGTACGAGCAACTCATGCCAACTTATCTGATATTTCTCAAGCCAAACTCAAACTTGCTCAACCGATCCGCCACAGCCAAAATTCCAACTTCTATCCAACACAATCGCCTGACGAGCAACTCGTGCAATGATCTATTCTCTTCGAATGTTTCTACCCAAAACATGCCGCTTAACCAAATCTCGTTAGCCAACCAATTGATCCATTGAGGCAATCAGGAACTCCAGAACGAAAAACCAAGCCAACCCAACGAAAGCCCATAACTTGTTGCACAAATGCAACAACGCCAACCAACTTGCTGCACGAATGCAACAACGCCTAACGAGGCTAAGCGATCCTACGAAAACCAACCAAGGCAACCCAAAACAGAATAACATGCAGCCAAAACCAGCAATAAATAGACTTATTGCATGAAACATCCGATGCGGCACTGAGTAGAGTCAAGAGCTAAACGACACGCGGAAGCTATTTAGAGTTTGTGATGAAGCGAAGGACCAAGTCCGAAGAAATGAACCGGGGCTCTGATACCAATCTGTCACGCCCCAAACTCCCGCAAGCCCGATAGTCCCCGCTGAACGTGAAATCACCACGTTACAGCTCTTCCGCGGGACAATCGTTCTATTCGGGACGTGATGCCGTACGAGCCTGGAGTTGCGCTCGTACAAGGCGATGTTGTTAAACACGAAAGTTATCATCGAAACAACCAAGTTACAGCAGAAGCCAATTGTGTACCAAGCACACATCAGAGTATACGCAGCGAAGCTCACGATAGGGTCCAAATGAGATGCCCCGAGTCAATGCCACAAAGGCGATGCCACGGAGACGATGAAATAACTCTTGCTCTTTCTCTAGCCCACAAAGGTACTTACAGTTCATACATCTTGTCCCGTATATCCAAGCAGCGCCACTACGTCTGTGTACCTGAAATATTGCCCACAAACGTGGGTCAGTACACAACCGTACTGGTGAGCGGGGTAACCCACCCGTCTAAGCCGACACTAAGTAAAATAGTGAATGCACACAGTTAAATGGTGATCTTTCTAGTTGAATCCTAGATTCGTTTCATGGCATATGGATGACATGTTAAGGAAAGCAGTAAAGCAGTTTAAGCATGCAAGCATTCATTCTCAAACCAAACGACAAGCAGTTTATATATAGCCGACCCGTCTAACTCAATATCATCGCTTGCACGATAACATATCGAACCATCAGTCTCGCCTCAATATCCATTCTCAACCAAAGTTTATATCCCAATCTCGAGTGCACACTCTTGCCGAGGCAAGGTGGCCGTGCCTACACGAAAGCCAAACCAACAAAAGAAAAGCAAGCCAACTCTTATCTATATGAAGTCACTGGCAGAGCCATACAGGACATATCTCAAGCATTACGGCGCGCCCTATCAGCCCGGGTAGCAAGCCCCGCTGGAGGTCCCGCAATGCATCGCGACTGAACGCGAATCAAATGTTTCCCTCCGGATCGAAACGGCTCCAGTGCCCCAGATAAAAACCGTTTCGGGGAAAGTGCCAAACCTTTGCACAAGTTGTCCGTGACATGCAGACACACGTAGGTATGACGAGAGGATCAAACATTCTCGTCCCACCAAGCGATCCTAGACTCGTTCCATCGATAAACCCAACCGAAGTATCCATAACCATTCTTCCAACATGTTCTTCCAAGAAGTTCAAATCTCGACCTCAATATATATAGCCCAAGGCACCAAAATACCCAGTGTTTTACATTGCCGCTTTACAGCAATGTATTCTGAAATAGTGCAACACCCATGCTCAAAGCAATCCCATGGCACAATGCCGTCTCAGTGGCACGATGCCCCATTCGTGGCACAATGCCCCATTCGTGGCACAATGCCCCATCAAGCGACACCATACCTCGCTGATGCAGTTGTTCGGTTTTGAACCACAACTGCTCGCTTTGCAAGACAAAGCGACCCAGTGATATTCGTGCACGGATGCACGCTCGCTCGCCCAAATTCCCGATATTCTCGATATTCCCATTTGCCTCAATGTATCATTCCAACTTGTATATTTCCAACCGTCCAAGCAAAATCCCAAGTATCCAACCGATCTCCTCAAACGTATAATCCAACTATCGCACCAACTATCCAACGCGTAAAACCATTCAAGCCACAATCCTACCAAGCCAACGACGTACACTCTATGCACGCCTCAGTGTAGTGCTTCCCAATGTTTCAGCCCAAGTGTTCAAGCCATTACGTGTTTTCCATATTATTAGGCATGAAGGAGTAGAGGAGAAGGGAAAGAGCCCACTCACAATGTTCGAATCCGTTAGGCATCCTGTCCTGCCGATACGGCCAATCCCTTGAACCCGTGGTCCGATGCAAGCACGATCTACTCAACTGGTATGACCGTGCGAGCAGGCCGTGCTCTCCAAATCATCGACCGATCGGACTAAGGAAGATGGCATTATCATTCCAACTTAGCTATCTCAGTACTGCTCTGAACGAACACCTGATTTCCATCGATCCCGCTAGCCATCTGCACATTGAAACCAACTCGATTAATCCTTCTTCCCGAAATCCGATATTTCAAATGTAACCAGCATTTGATTTATTCAGTCCGACTCAGCGTAACGCTCCGAGCGGTGGCGGGCGTTACATAATATACCACTTAGAATCAGGTTCGTCTACGAACCGTGCTGGTACTCATTCCTATCAAATGCCGCTATCCAATTCCATGGATCTGCTCTATGCAACTCACATTATCCTGATCCAGACTCAGCATCTCGCTCTGTTGAATGCTCGTACAAATTCTATATTCCCACATTCTCCTTGCAGCTCAATACGAATTCCTCGTATCGCTTAGTTTTGGATCGATATACATATTTAAGGCGTCCCTAAAATACATGTATTTTAGCCGAGCTTTGCGATAGCGAATTTGGATAAGTTACAAGGGTATCTTTATGTCCGAGGCATCCATTTGCTTTACTCCCAATTGAACCAAACCTGATTTCCATTCCAACACATTCACTTGAGAACTATTCTCAATTATGCAGATTTTCTACCAACTCAATCAGTTCGTGTTCCAACTCAATCCATCCAACTATTTCTGAAATCAGTACTAGCAACATCTCCAAATATTATCTCGTGTACCGAACGATTCTCACAACTGATCTACCCCAGCTATGCGACTTACCCAAATATCAACTTGCTTAGATCAGCTCAGTCCAACACATTTCCTGCCATCTCAATATCTCACAGGGTGAACATCTATATTGAGGTTCGTGTGATCCACGAAGATCTCGCCGCCACGCCAAAGGGATTTGTGTCGCCACGATTTCAACGTGGACACACTCGCCACAATTCTTAGGTTGCGTATGAAATAGTTCTTCGCGCTGCTTCCACTGCCTCAAAGCATAGAATATCACCTTTGTCTTTCGAACGAGCATGTTTCCCAGACTAAGTTCCGAGACATCTTGTAAATCTGAGGCACATCTGTCCCTTCCAGTATTCGCAAAGATTTGATTTGAACGAGCCGTCACAGTCGTCCATTCATATAAATGCTATTCCCTTCCAGAGCACGATGAGTCAGAGGCGATGCCATCTACAAAAATCTGTGACTCTGAATCTCATCAGTTGACTAGGCTACTTCCACCATCGCTTCGATCTTCCGGCTGCATCTTCAGCTGAAGGCTATCCCAAGGATCTCTCAAATCTAACACTCAGTCAATAAGCCAAAAATCATTGCTCACATCTGCCCTCGACGCATTCCCAAATACGCCGCCTCAAGGGTCATTCTATGGGTCTACCATATTCATATCCGATTCGACGGGCAATGTCGCTTAGGGTCAGCTGTCCCGAAGCTACGCTCGATAATTGTAATCATCACGATGGACAGTTACTATAAACCATGTTATATCTCATCTGCAAATCTGAATCAAAATTCCAACAATCCCATCCGAGCGAACTCCCGAATCCGAGAACTGCGCTTGCTGAAACCGTCTTCCATCAGTCCGTCGTATGCCCTGAATCCATCAAATTTTCGAACTGCTATATTCGTCTACTCGCACTACCACTGCAATGATTTCCGAAACTCAAGACTTGCCCAAATTCACATCCGTTTGCCACGTCCCACCTTGCACTTCCAACTTACTCGAGCAGCACAGTGATTCGTTCCGACGTTGCTCCCACATTTAGCTATCTTCAGAAATCAATCCGCCAAAATCTTTTTGCCTTCCCTTGTTGCCACAACCCGTCCACGTCTTTCCAAAGAATCCGTTTATCATCGTTGCACCATTTTGCCCAAAATTTCATCTCCGCTAAACCTGATTCAACTTCTCGAGCAACAATATCCAAAATCCTTCAAGTTTGTGCGAATCAATCACATTGCCCTCCAAGCCAAGTTCGTGTTTCAATGCTCAACCAACAGCTCAAATGCGTTGCCCAAAATCGTAGTTCGTGCTCGCTATCCTTCCGATAATCCCATCGCTTTGCTCAAGCATAACCCAAATATTCGTTCCGGTTCCGCCCATCTTTTAAGCCCAATGATACTTCCATTTGCACGACTCCGTCCTTGAGTTCTCAAGTCTAATGTATCGAAGGATACCCGAGTCAAATTCTATTGTACTATATACCACTTAGAAATATAGTTGCCCTCGTACGAAATCTGCGTCAACAAGCGTCTATCCCAAACCGACTATTCCGAGGTGGTTCTATCGAATCATAACTCAATATTCGCTTGCTCCATTTTCATTCTTTCCAACTCAGTCGATTTGTACCAACCGACTTGTATTCGTTATCCGAGTCCGTTCAGGCAATTCCCATAGATGTTCAACCAACATATTTCCAATGCCTTGCTTAACATATTTGATCCCATATACCACTTCGAATCAAGTCGCTACTCACATTACGTTTCCTTTCACGAATCCAAGATCCGTTCGAACCATCCCTTAGGTGTGATCATGCTATTCCCATCTTAAGTCTGACACAAAAAAAAAAACTTAGCCGATTCTTTAACCATCAATCTCGTTAGGCAACTCGTGCTTTGTTCCATTCTCGATGCTTCCAACATTTCTCAAACCGTCTGATACTTTCACAGCACGAGCAATCGTGCAACGATTGTCTTCCAAATAGTCCAACCCAATACCCAACGGTTCCACACGTTTATTGTACGAGCAACTCATGCCAACTTATCTGATATTTCTCAAGCCAAACTCAAACTTGCCCAACCGATCCGCCACAGCCAAAATTCCAACTTCTATCCAACACAATCGCCTGACGAGCAACTCGTGCAATGATCTATTCTCTTCGAATGTTTCTACCCAAAACATGCCGCTTAACCAAATCTCGTTAGCCAACCAACTGATCCATTGAGGCAATCAGGAACTCCAGAACGAAAAACCAAGCCAACCCAACGAAAGCCCATAACTTGTTGCAAAAATGCAACAACGCCAACCAACTTGCTGCATGAATGCAACAACGCCTAACGAGGCTAAGCGATCCTACGAAAACCAACCAAGGCAACCCAACACAGAATAACATGCAGCCAAAACCAGCAATAAATAGACTTATTGCATGAAACATCCGATGCGGCACTGAGTAGAGTCAAGAGCTAAACGACACGCGGAAGCTATTTAGAGTTTGTGATGAAGCGAAGGACCAAGTCCGAAGAAATAAACCGGAGCTCTGATACCAATCTGTCACGCCCCAAACTCCCGCAAGCCCGATAGTCCCCGCTGAACGTGAAATCACCACGTTACAGCTCTCCCGCGGGACAATCGTTCTATTCGGGACGTGATGCCGTACGAGCCTGGAGTTGCGCTCGTACAAGACAATGTTGTTAAACACGAAAGTTATCATCGAAACAACCAAGTTACAGCAGAAGCCAATTGTGTACCAAGCACACATCAGAGTATACGCAGCGAAGCTCACGATAGGGTCCAAATGAGATGCCCCGAGTCAATGCCACAAAGGCGATGCCACGGAGACGATAAAATAACTCTTGCTCTTTCTCTAGCCCACAAAGGTACTTACAGTTCATACATCTTGTCCCGTATATCCAAGCAGCGCCACTACGTCTGTGTACCTAAAATATTGCCCACAAACGTGGGTCAGTACACAACCGTACTGGTGAGCGGGGTAACCCACCCGTCTAAGCCGACACTAAGTAAAATAGTGAATGCACACAGTTAAATGGTGATCTTTCTAATTGAATCCTAGATTCGTTTCATGGCATATGGATGACATGTTAAGGAAAGCAGTAAAGCAGTTTAAGCATGCAAGCATTCATTCTCAAACCAAACGACAAGCAGTTTATATATAGCCGACCCGTCTAACTCAATATCATCGCTTGCACGATAACATATCGAACCATCAGTCTCGCCTCAATATCCATTCTCAACCAAAGTTTATATCCCAATCTCGAGTGCACACTCTTGCCGAGGCAATGTGGCCGTGCCTACACGAAAGCCAAACCAACAAAAGAAAAGCAAGCCAACTCTTATCTATATGAAGTTACTGGCAGAGCCATACAGGACATATCTCAAGCATTACGGCGCGCCCTATCAGCCCGGGTAGCAAGCCCCGCTGGAGGTCCCGCAATGCATCGCGACTGAACGCGAATCAAATGTTTCCCTCCGGATCGAAACGGCTCCAGTGCCCCAGATAAAAACCGTTTCGGGGAAAGTGCCAAACCTTTGCACAAGTTGTCCGTGACATGCAGACACACGTAGGTATGACGAGAGGATCGAACATTCTCGTCCCACCAAGCGATCCTAGACTCGTTCCATCGATAAACCCAACCGAAGTATCCATAACCATTCTTCCAACATGTTCTTCCAAGAAGTCCAAATCTCGACCTCAATATATATAGCCCAAGGCACCAAAATACCCAGTGTTTCACATTGCCGCTTTACAGCAATGTATTCTGAAATAGTGCAACACCCATGCTCAAAGCAATCCCATGGCACAATGCCGTCTCAGTGGTACGATGCCCCATTCGTGGCACAATGCCCCATCAAGCGACACCATACCTCGCTGATGCAGTTGTTCGGTTTCGAACCACAACTGCTCGCTTTGCAAGACAAAGCGACCCAGTGATATTCGTGCACGGATGCACGCTCGCTCGCCCAAATTCCCGATATTCTCGATATTCCCATTTGCCTCAATGTATCATTCCAACTTGTATATTTCCAACCGTCCAAGCAAAATTCCAAGTATCCAACCGATCTCCTCAAACGTATAATCCAACTATCGCACCAACTATCCAACGCGTAAAACCATTCAAGCCACAATCCTACCAAGCCAACGACGCACACTCTATGCACGCCTCAGTGTAGTGCTTCCCAATGTTTCAGCCCAAGTGTTCAAGCCATTACGTGTTTTCCATATTATTAGGCATGAAGGAGTAGAGGAGAAGGGAAAGAGCCCACTCACAATGTTCGAATCCGTTAGGCATCCTGTCCTGCCGATACGGCCAATCCCTTGAACCTGTGGTCCGATGCAAGCGCGATCTACTCAACTGGTATGACCGTGCGAGCAGGCCGTGCTCTCCAAATCATCCGACCGATCGGACTAAGGAAGATGGCATTATCATTCCAACTTAGCTATCTCAGTACTGCTCTGAACGAACACCTGATTTCCATCGATCCCGCTAGCCATCTGCACATTGAAACCAACTCGATTAATCCTTCTTCCCGAAATCCGATATTTCAAATGTAACCAGCATTTGATTTATTCAGTCCGACTCAGCGTAACGCTCCGAGCGGTGGCGAGCGTTACAGGCTTAACCCCATCCCCCTCGATGATTCTAGGATCAAAGTCCTAGACAGACCCTTCGTCAAGTGATCTGCAAGGTTCTTTTCTGACTTTATATAGTCAAGAACCACATATTTGCCTAGTAGGATTTTGATTGACTTGAAGCGCAGCTGCAGGTGCCTGTTCATCTTAGCATTCACAGAATCATGCTTTAGTAGTTCAATAACAGATTTATTATCACAATTTATAGAAATTGCAGGAACAGGACTAAGAGAAACAGGTATATGCATAATAAGATTTTTAAGCCATTCAGCTTCTGTGCAAGTTGTATCTAAAGCTATCATTTCAGAGTCCATTGTACTTCTAGCTATGATAGTTTGCTTGCAAGAGCCCCAGGATATTGCAGCTCCTCCTAGAGTAAAAACATATCCAGTAGTAGATTTTATATCATGTGAGTCGGTTACCCAGTTTGCATCTGAATAACCTTCTATGATATCAGGGTGCCTAGTAAAATAAAGTTTGTAATCTAGGGTGCCCTTGAGATATCTAAATACCCTATCCAAGGCAGTCCAATGTGACTGATTTGGGTTACTGGTATATCTACTCAGTCTCCCAATAGCAAATGCAATGTCAGGTCTTGTCCTGTTTGTTATATACATAAGGGAGCCTATCATCTGTGAATATTTATGTTGTTTCAAAGGTGATCCTCCATTCTTTTTCAGTACAATACTGCTGTCATAAGGAGTAATGACAGGTTTCTTATCAAATAACTCAAATCTTTTTAGCATTTTTTCAATTGAATGTGCTAAAGATAGAGTATAACCCTCTTTGCCTTTGGTCAGTTGCATTCCTAAAATTAGGTTGGCTTCTCCTAGGTCTTTCATATCAAACTGGCTAGATAAATAGTTCTTTGTAATATTTATCAATTCCAGTGATGAACCTAGGATAAGGATATCATCTACATACAAGCATAAAATGACACAACTTTTACATGTACCTTTAGAGTATATACATTTGTCATACTCATTTGACAAGAAACCATATTCACAAATTACTTTGTCAAATTTGTTGTGCCATTGTTTGGGAGCTTGTTTCAAGCCATAGAGGGATTTTACTAGTCTGCAAACTTTCTTTTCTTGACCTTTAGCAATGAAACCTTCAGGTTGGTCCATATAAAGTTCTTCCTCTAGATCTCCATTCAAGAATGCTGTCTTTACATCCATTTGATAGATTAGCATATCATGAATGGATGCTAAGGCCAAGAGAGTTCTAATGGAAGTGATCCTAGCTACAGGAGAGTAGGTATCAAAATAATCTAACCCTTTCTTCTGGGTAAAACCTTTGGCAACTAGTCTGGCTTTGTATTTCTCTATAGTACTATCGGCTCTGAGTTTCTTCTTGAAAATCCACTTACAACCTATTGGTTTATTCCCTAAAGGTAGATCTGTTAGAAACCAAGTGTTATTCTCCATGATGGAGTTGTATTCACTGTTAATGGCTTCTTTCCAGAAGGGAGCATCAGGAGACGACATTGCTTCTTCATAAGTTGAGGGATCACCCTCTATAAAAAAAGTAAAAAATCCTTCTCCTAAAATTTTCTCAATCCTATTCCTTTTACTCCGTCTTGGTTCTAAGTCTTGTTCAGATTGAGAGCTAGGTATATGGACTTGAGAACTAGTAGAGGGTATGGAGGAAGAGATTGAACTTCTATCCTTAAAAGGAAATATATTTTCAAAGTAAACTGCATCTCTTGCTTCTATAATGGTATTGTTAGAGATTTCATTTACTTCTGAGTGAGTCACTAGAAATCTATTGGCATAACTATCTAAGGCATATCCTATGAAAACAGCGTCTACAGTCTTGGTTTCTCTTTTTAGGTTCGGGAATTCTGACTTTAGCAAGACATCCCCAAACTCTAAGGTAATTAATCCTAGGTGCTCTACCTTTCCACAGCTCATAGTGAGTCTTATCTTTTCTCTTATTAGGAATCCTATTAAAATGTAACAGGCAGTTAAAAGAGCTTCTCCCCACAAGTTATCAGGAGCACCAGAGCTGAGAAGCATGGCATTCACCATATCTAACAGAGTGCGGTTCTTGCGTTCAGCAACTCCGTTAGACTGAGGTGAATATGGAGCAGTTACCTCATGAATTATTCCATGTTCTTCACAGAAGTTAGTCATTTCGTTTGAGGTATATTCTCCACCACGATCAGATCTAAGGATCTTAATCTTCCTTTCTAATTGATTCTCAGCTTCAGATTTGTAGACCTTAAATCTATCTAGAACTTCATCTTTGGTTTTGAGAAGGTAGATATAACAATACTTTGAATAATCATCTATAAATGTAACAAAGTATTTTCTACCGCCTCTAGTCAAAATCCTATTTGAGTCACATACATCACTATGGATAAGTTCTAGAAGGTCAAAATTTCTTTTCACAGATTTGAAAGGTAATCTAGTGTGTTTGGCTTGAACACAAATCTCACATTTGTGTTTGTCATCTATTGGAGTCTTGGGAATAAGGTCTAAAGTCATCATCCTTTTAATGGAACCTAGGTTCACATGACCTAGTCTGCCATGCCAAACATTTGAAGATTCTATATTTGAGACAATGAGAGAACAATCAGACATTTTATTCATTGTACTTAAAATGAAAAGACCATCTTTTACAAAGCCTTTTCCTATAAAAGAGTCATGTTTAGAAAAAACTACTTTATTTGCCTCCATTATAATTTTGTATCCTGAGGCTACAAGAAGGGATCCACTAACTAGGTTTCTCCTGACTGACGGCACATGAAGAACATCATGAAGAGTTAGGATTTTCTCTGATGTCATCTTCAGGTTAACTTTTTTTCTTCCAATAATTTGTGCCGTTGAGCCATCTCCTAGGGTCACACCTCCTCCACTTGATTCCTGATAGTTTGAAAAACAGGAGCGATCAAACGAAACGTGAACATTAGCTCCAGAATCCAACCACCAATCATCAGAATGGTAAGAGAGGTTAATAAGGGGTTGAAAGCTTACAGACCTGAAGGAACTCGAAGAACCTTTGTGAAGCATGTTCGCTTCTGGTCTAACTGAGCCCTTTCCTTTGTAGGAGGTCTGGACAGCTTCCTTCTTCCTATGGTAGCAGTTGATGGCCATATGGTTTGTTTTACCACACACAAAACAAAACCTCTTCTGATCCTGAGTCTGACTAAAGTTTCTAGGTTTTTAGTTTTGGTGATGATGGTTTTGGTGGTTAGGCTGAAAGTTTTTCTTCTTCTTGAATAAATTCTTTTTCGGTTTATAAGGAAAATTAGACTTGGATTTTCCTTGGCCTTCTACAAGGTTTACCTTAACTTTAGATTCAGTCTTAGGCTTAGACCTCAATCTAATTTGTTCTTCGGTTCTAATTTTCTTTAGGACTTGATTGTAGGTAAGGTCTCCTTGTGTATGGATAAGATCCTTAGCCATATCAGACCAAGAGGGAGGTAGCTTGTCTATTAGGCATGCTATTTTATGTTCATTTGAGAAAGATGTCCCTTTGGGTTGAATATGTCTAAGGTATTCTTGGAATTCATGGAGCTGGTCATTCATTGGTTTGTTATCTACCATGAAATACCTATTAAAGGTTGAAGAGTTAAACCTTTCTATTCCGGCATCATCACAGTCGTATTCATCTTCCAAGGCTTTCCAGAGTTCTTTAGCGCTCTTATATTCAAAAAATATATCATACAAGGATTCAGATAATGCCCTTAGAATTCTATGAAAACAGTGGAAGTCTATCTCTTTTGGGATTTTTGGTTTTGATGAGGTGGATACTCCTATGTCAGACTCAGTTTCATCAGAATCATTTGTGATGGGTGTGGACCCATCAATGGCAGAAATAAGTCCTAAGGTTGTGAGCCAAAATTTTATTTGGCTCTGCCATCTCTTGAAATATGAACCATCAAACTTAGCAGGTTTTGCAGTAGATGATTCCTCCTTTTCAGTCATGATTGTAGTCTGAAAAATATAAATTTATTTAATAACAATGTCCAAGATAATAGTTTAGGTGGTCTTTGCTAATCAATCTTAAAATCTTTAGTTTTTCAAGTGTTGATCAACTCAGGTTAGCTGTAGGGGCCGGTTCCCAGCTAGCGGTGGTCCGAAGACTCTTAAGTACCGTGTCGCTTAGGGTTGTTTACACCCGGTTGACAGAAGGACCCTTTCGGCTTGTGCCCAAGTTTGTCTCTACTTTGAAACTTTAGATTTGAAGATTTTATTTGCAATTTCCTTTTACTAAACTATTTTCTTTTTGTCCTCGATTGTTTTCAAAAATTACTAAGTGATTAAAATGAAGCAAATTTTATGTGACAATTGAAAGAATCTTAACTATCAACTTGAATATTTTCTACAGTAAAAAAAACAACTTGATTAAGGCAGAGTAAAAATCAACTTGAATAAGACAGAGTAAGTATCAAATTATAAGTTACAATTGCTTAAGTTACAATTGCTTAAAAACAGTAGGTACTTGAAAACAGTAGGTAATTGAAAGAATCTTAACTATCAACTTGATTAATCCTTTGCCTAAGAGATCAATAGTAATATTCTAACAGTAACTAGCCTAAGAGATGAAATAGCAAATAGTGAGAATACTGTTTTAACAGTAGGAATATTGTAACAGTATATCAATTCTGACAAAATTGCTTCAATGGAAAGTAAGCAAAATTGAAACAGTAAATCAATTCTAACAAAATAATAACAGTAAGTTAACAAAATTGCTTCAACAATTAACTTAAGTGATTATAGGTACTTTAATATTTTTCCGAACAGTAAGCAAAATTGCTTCAATGGAAAAGTATAGACAGTTTTTCCGAACAGTAAGCAAATTGAAACAATTATAAATTTATAGTAACAGTAAATCAATTCTAACAAAAAAAATAAACTCTTAGATTGTTAGAAATTTGTTGTCTTTTACTTTTTGAAAAATATCATAATACAAAATAAAATTAAACAATGTTACCGGCCTCTGGGTAAGTCGTGCACGAAGCACTGCCCTAATAGTTTATTTGGGATCTGTGTGCAGACGTACCCAAAGCTCCTAGTGGTAAAATCCCCGCACTACCGGTATTGTCACGCCCCAGTCCCAAAATGTCAGGAACTAGGCCACGTGTCACTGGCCAGCTGACACGTCACTAAGGGCTTAATCCACTTTGATGGACCCAAAGGGACGTGCTACGCTGTCCTAAAATACTACAAGTATAGAACAGGTAAAGCTATCTCATCCACAACAAAATGTCAGAAAACAAATGCTGAAATATATATATAACTGAGTCTGATACAGTACACAACTGGTGAGATTACAAGCCTACTACAAAAACTGATAATAGCGCAGAAAAATCAAATAGACTAAGCAGTGTCTATCTGATCAAAACATCTCCATCTCTAGGTAGCAGCATCTAGGGTCAAGCCTACTCTGAGGGTGTCTCCTCGAGCTCCTCCTCAGTAGCACATCTGGCCTCCTGATCAGGCCCGTACACTGTGGGGTAGAAAGCCTCATCTAGATCTGGCAAGGAACCAGGTCCTCAGTGGGACGTAACAAGATACAGAAAAATGACATGCCATGTAATGTAAAAATACTGAATAAAGAAATAAAATAAATACAGGGTACTAACCATACTAAGTGAAAATGCAAGTAAAGATCCAGTATTACGTATGGGAATGTGTGGCTAGACATACGCTGACGTAATTCACCAATCGTGGCGACTGGCTAGTATAGGTGTCGTATGCCCCCGACTCAGGGAACTCTGCAATCGACCATCATTGGTACGAAGGTATAAAACATTATTGGAGGGGGTGTCCCATACGTCAACTAGTTATCTTTCCCATCCCAATGAATCTAAATGTCAAATCGTACATTTCCTAAGTTATTCTAATCCGTGATGCGGGTCACACGTACTGGTAGCTAACCAAAATACGCAGCTCACATCCATATATGTAAATGCAACCATGTTGCGTGTTTCCGTGATAGGGTTTAGGAGAATATATTAGGATATTCTCTCAGCTGTTGGTGAGTCTGTAATATCATGTCAACATAACAGTTGACTGTACCCAAGGCAGTCTCAGGTGGTCATGGTATATGAATTTCAGAAGCAAGAAGCATATAACAATATTTGAGAATTTAAACATTTAACTTGGCAAGGTATACTTGCCTACTCCCTGATAGTGTTGAAACCCTGATTTTACAGTCAGTTGTGAAGGTGCTGGTGACAGGGGGTCACTAGCTGTGCTGAAGTTGGTTTCTGTTAAAACAGATAGGTTTCGTGAATATCCAGGCTGTAATATAAAACATATATATATATATACATATATATAGTATAGATATATATATATATATAGTAGGCATAGATATAATATATATATATAATAGTATATATATATAGAATAGATAAATGCAGGCAATAATATATATAGTAGCAGTGTATATCCACTGCGATAATATAGTATTATAATATTATCAGGGTGTATCCTCTGATATATAATATTATAGATAAATTGAGATGACAGGGCAGAATTAAAATACATATATACTCAGGGTATATCCACTGATTGATATATATATATATATATAGGCAAATTGAAATAACAGGACAGTAATTAAATACATATATATAATATATGTATTATAGTATATAGTATAGTATATATATAGATAATAAAAGAAATTGACAGTGCAATAATTTAATATGTATATAAATATAAATAAAAGACAATGCAGGAATTTAAAATACATAAGTATAGGTACTGTATTATCCAGTACAATATATTTACTATAAATTGAAATAACATTTGCAAGAATATAATATAAATAATTAAGCTGTATTATCCAGCATATTTAATATATATATATAGATAATATATATATATAGATATATATATATATAATATAATATAGGTGCAGGAAATTAAATGCAGAAAATAAATAAATGGAAAAATGCATAGAATAATATATATGTTATATACCAATTATATAAATATATGTATACACATATATTTATATATTTTAACAGAATTAAATATATACATAATAGTAATTATGTTATAATATATTCATATATACATATATATATATATATATATATATATATATATATACATATATAATTATATATGTATAGTATATAATATATATATACATAAGTATATAAAGTATAATATATATTATATAATATATACTGTATAATAATAGTATATATATTATAACATAATATATATATAGATATATATATAAATATACATAGTATTTATACATATATATATACATATATATATATACATATATATACATATATATACATATATTATATACATATACTCATGTATTGTAGAATAATTATGTATTTAGTATAGTATAGTATAATATACCTTTACAGGTGGCAAGGGGGGTCCCACGCGGTGCTGCCGGCGGGAGGACGGCGGCGGAGCTGGCCGGAGGCGGCCGGAGGAGCAGCAGCAGTGGCAGTGGCCACTGGCAGCAGCAGCAGCAGTTGTAGCTTGCGGAGGCGCTGGCCGGCGGAGGAGCGGCGGAGGTGGCCGGGCAGGCGGAGGGTTCAGTAGAGGGGAGGTCGGCGGTGAGGTTGGTGGTGGTGGCGGGGGTCTACGGTGGTGGTGGTGGCGGGTAGAGGCGTCGGGGAGAGCAGCAGCAGCAGCTAGGGTTAGGGAAGGGTGGCTGCTGCGGGGGCTAGGGCGGCCGGAGGCGGTGACGTGGAGGGCTGAGGTGGTGGTGGTAGGTAGGGGAGGTCGGGGCGAAGGGTTTGGGTAGGGTGGCGGTGGTCGGCGACGGCCGTAGGCGGCGGGGGAAGGTGGTTCGGGTGGAGGTGGTACTGTGGTCAGTGAGGAGAGGAGGGAGTTGCGGGGGCTGTAGCAGCCGGAGCAGGGCGGCGCCGGCGGTGGTGCTTGGCCGGAGGGAAGAGGGTAGGGTGGCGAAGGGCTGGGCCGAGTTTGGCCGGAGGCGGTGGTCGGAGGTGGCCGGAGGGAAGGGTTGTAGGTGATTTGAATAGAAGGGTTAGGGTTTATATAGGATTTTGCCTAATGGCAATGTTGTAAATATTTAGAAGTTCAGGGGTATTTTGGTATTTTGATATTTTTAGGATATTTTCCAGCAGAAATTTCTGGATGTTATGGTGGGTCCTACCCACCTATGGTCTAGCCAATAGGATTTGGCCACCTAGCATGCAATTTGCATATAAACCCCTAACTTTTCAAATATTGCATAATTGCATAAAATTGTATTTTGCGTAATTTCGCAATTTACCTGATTTTAAATACTGATTTTCTGAAATTCTAAATTGTACAAAAATGAGGGAATTAGCTGGGAAAAAATATTTTGGACAGTGTGGAGTGATTCTGGGCAGGTGCAGGGTCTGATATTGCAGGTGATACAGTCATCGTATTTATTATTTAATAAATACTGCGCACGGTGTTCACTAATTATTTAGAGGCTATTAGAGTCATAATTTCTCTACGGTGTCAAAACGATAATTGAAGTATAATTAGAGTAGAATATTATCGTATTTTTGGTTGGGCAATCAGGTGCCCACTGGTCCTCAAATCTCTAAGGGTACAGAGATGGATAAAGAGCAGAAAATTAAATAGGAAATAAATACATACGTTTGTAACGATATTTGTGCGACTAAAACGAAGCATCAAACGAAGTTTCTGGAAGTTGCACAGAATACAGAAAAAGTAGTCTGACTAGTCTAGAGCAGGAATGTGAAATTTGTTTAGGGTTAACAGCTGGTGTGATGCCCTAGTCAATTGTGTAATGAACAGGTGCACAATCAATATAATATATAATAAATAAAATTTTAAAAAGTTGCACTAATTCTATTTAGTCAAAATTAATCCTAATTTACTGAAATTTGGTCGAGGGAGTTTACAGGTATCTCGTTGCCGCACACGACTTGAAGAGAACGACCAGGACTTAGCTCTGCCCAGAGCTAGGGGATGAAGACGAAGAACTGAACAGAATGTTGACAGAGGTTTCGTAAGAGTTTTTTCTGATATGATTTACAAAGAACACAGAAGTATATATAAGCTGATAGGAAAACGGTCTGAATTAATTTTTGATTAATTCAGCCGTTACACAATGGAATTAAATGGGTGAACCTGGACACTTAAAAAAAATGTTTCAAACAATCCGTAACTGACGAAATTGATTTCCAACGTTCAGAAATTAAATAAACAAAAATGAAGAGGAGCAAAAAGAATTTTAGGGTCCCAGCCCGAACCCGAAGAGGAAATCGGATCGGCATTCGGCGCCCGCAGATGTGGGCGCGTACCCGCACCCGTTACGCGCGCCGAACCGAACCGAACCGAACTGAGCCGAGCCGGGCCGGGCGACGGTGGCGGCGCGCGCGTGTGGCCCAAGGGGTTCCCCACACAACAACTTAATAGAGCAAAGGAAAGAAACTAATATATGTACATAGGAAGGCTTTGCCCCATCCGATGTGGGACTAAAGAAAGGGAGAGGAATTGAACTTTTGTAAAAGAACAAACCAAAACCAACAATCCCCCCCCCCCAAAAGGTCAAGTTCCGAAACAGAGATAAGAGTGAAGTAAATAGAGAGAGAGCATCTGGGCAGTAAAATACTATGCATAAATGAGATGGACTACAGCCTTGAATCTCACGTAGTGACTATTGCCTTAATCTGAAGAAGTGCTTGATGGACTATGGCTTGAATCAGTCTTCTTGAACCAGATTTAGAAAAATAGCACACATAGTACGCTAGAGGTCCTTGATCTATCGGGTGGCGCTTTTAAATGGCCATGCGCACTTTCTACATTCATGAGAGTTGTCTGGGATCGCCCTGTCCCATAGTCGCGGCCTTCACGACCTCTCATATAGGTAAGTCCTTAATGGTTGGTGATATGAATCAACCCAGCATTACAGCTTGGACCTATTAAGAGTTTTAAAACTCATCCTAACCATATCACACAGGAACACTGTCACCATAGGGATGGAGAGTTATTGTACACATGTACAGCCGCTTGGGCTTTATTTTAATGAGATTTTAATCTCGAGTCAGTGTTCCATAAAGTCACCTAAGTTCAGCTTGTTTCTACCCATTGAACCGGCTTCTTGGGATCTCCAGTCAGACTCGGTTGGGTTGCCACTGCTGGTGACTAATTTATGGGCTTAACCCCATCCCCCTCGATGATTCTAGGATCAAAGTCCTAGACAGACCCTTCGTCAAGTGATCTGCAAGGTTCTTTTCTGACTTTATATAGTCAAGAACCACATATTTGCCTAGTAGGCTTTTGATTGACTTGAAGCGCAGCTGCAGGTGCCTGTTCATCTTAGCATTCACAGAATCATACTTTAGTAGTTCAATAACAGATTTATTATCACAATTTATAGAAATTATAGGAACAGGACTAAGAGAAACAGGTATATGCATAATAAGATTTTTAAGCCATTCAGCTTCTGTGCTAGTTGTATCTAAAGCTATCATTTCAGAGTCCATTGTACTCCTAGCTATGATAGTTTGCTTGCAAGAGCCCCAGGATATTACAGCTCCTCCTAGAGTAAAAATATATCCAGTAGTAGATTTTATATCATGTGAGTCGGTTACCCAGTTTGCATCTGAATAACCTTCTATGATATCAGGGTGCCTAGTAAAATAAAGTTTGTAATCTAGGGTGCCCTTGAGATATCTAAATACCCTATCCAAGGCAGTCCAATGTGACTGATTTGGGTTACTGGTATATCTACTCAGTCTCCCAATAGCAAATGCAATGTCAGGTCTTGTCCTGTTTGTTATATACATAAGGGAGCCTATCATCTGTGAATATTTATATTGTTCCAAAGGTGATCCTCCATTCTTTTTCAGTACAATACTGCTGTCATAAGGAGTAAGGACAGGTTTCTTATCAAATAACTCAAATCTTTTTAGCATTTTTTCAATTGAATGTGCTAAAGATAGAGTATAACCCTCTTTGCCTTTGGTCAGTTGCATTCCTAAAATTAGGTTGGCTTCTCCTAGGTCTTTCATATCAAACTGGCTAGATAAATAGTTCTTTGTAATATTTATCAATTCCAGTGATGAACCTAGGATAAGGATATCATCTACATACAAGCATAAAATGACACAACTTTTACATGTACCTTTAGAGTATATACATTTGTCATACTCATTTGACAAGAAACCATATTCACAAATTACTTTGTCAAATTTGTTGTGCCATTGTTTGGGAGCTTGTTTCAAGCCATAGAGGGATTTTACTAGTCTGCAAACTTTCTTTTCTTGACCTTTAGCAATGAAACCTTCAGGTTGGTCCATATAAAGTTCTTCCTCTAGATCTCCATTCAAGAATGCTGTCTTTACATCCATTTGATGGATTAGCATATCATGAATGGATGCTAAGGCCAAGAGAGTTCTAATGGAAGTGATCCTAGCTACAGGAGAGTAGGTATCAAAATAATCTAACCCTTTCTTCTGGGTAAAACCTTTGGCAACTAGTCTGGCTTTGTATTTCTCTATAGTACCATCGGCTCTGAGTTTCTTCTTGAAAATTCACTTACAACCTATTGTTTTATTCCCTAAAGGTAGATCTGTTAGAAACCAAGTGTTATTCTCCATGATGGAGTTGTATTCACTGTTAATGGCTT
The DNA here is from genome assembly GCA_036927795.1 of Iris macrosiphon. Taxonomy (NCBI): domain Eukaryota; kingdom Viridiplantae; phylum Streptophyta; class Magnoliopsida; order Asparagales; family Iridaceae; genus Iris; species Iris macrosiphon. Next base: position 13,150,337 of record JAYESA010000020.1, on the reverse strand, counting down.
CTTTCCAAAAGGGAGCATCAGGAGACGACATTGCTTCTTCATAAGTTGAGGGATCACCCTCTATCAAAAAAGTGAAGAATCATTCTCCTAAATTTTTCTCAATCCTATTCCTTTTACTCCGTCTTGGTTCTAAGTCTTATTCAGATTGAGAGCTAGGTATATGGACTTGAGAACTAGTAGAGGGTATGGAGGAAGAGATTGAACTTCTATCCTTAAAAGGAAATATATTTTTAAAGTAAACTACATCTCTTGCTTCTATAATGGTATTGTTAGAGATTTCATTTACTTCTGAGTGAGTCACTAGAAATCTATTGGCATAACTATCTAAGGCATATCCTATGAAAACAGCGTCTACAGTCTTGGGACCAATCTTTCTCTTTTTAGGTTCGGGAATTCCGACTTTAGCAAGACATCCCCAAACTCTAAGGTAATTAATCCTAGGTGCTCTACCTTTCCACAGCTCATAGGGAGTCTTATCTTTTGTCTTACTAGGAATCCTATTAAGAATGTAACAGGCAGTTAAAAGAGCTTCTCCCCACAAGTTATCAGGAGCACCAGAGCTGAGAAGCATGGCATTCACCATATCTAACAGAGTGCGGTTCTTGCGTTTAGCAACTCCGTTAGACTGAGGTGAATATGGAGCAGTTACCTCATGAATTATTCCATGTTCTTCACAGAAGTTAGTCATTTCGTTTGAGGTATATTCTCCACCACGATCAGATCTAAGGATCTTAATCTTCCTTTCTAATTGATTCTCAGCTTCAGATTTGTAGACCTTAAATCTATCTAGAACTTCATTTTTGGTTTTGAGAAGGTAGATATAACAATACTTTGAATAATTATCTATAAATGTAACAAAGTATTTTCTACCGCCTCTAGTCAAAATCCTATTTGAGTCACATACATCACTATGGATAAGTTCTAGAAGGTCAGAATTTCTTTCCACAGATTTGAAAGGTAATCTAGTGTGTTTGGTTTGAACACAAATCTCATATTTGTGTTTGTCATCTATTGGAGTCTTGGGAATAAGGTCTAAAGTCATCATCCTTTTAATGGAACCTAGGTTCACATGACCTAGTCTGCCATGCCAAATATTTGAAGATTCTATATTTGAGACAATGAGAGAACAATCAGACATTTTATTCATTGTACTTAAAATGAAAAGACCGTCTTTTACAAAGCCTTTTCCTATAAAAGAGTCATGTTTAGAAAAAACTACTTTATTTGCCTCCATTACAATTTTGTATCCTGAGGCTACAAGAAGGGATCCACTAACTAGGTTTCTCCTGACTGACGGCACATGAAGAACATCATGAAGAGTTAGGATTTTCCCTGATGTCATCTTCAGGTTAACTTTTTCTCTTCCAATAATTTGTGCCGTTGAGCCATCTCCTAGGGTCACACCTCCTCCACTTGATTCCTGATAGTTTGAAAAACAGGAGCGATCAAACGAAACGTGAACATTAGCTCCAGAATCCAACCACCAATCATCAGAATGGTAAGAGAGGTTAATAAGGGGTTGAAAGCTTACAGACCTGAAGAAACTCGAAGAATCTTTGTGAAGCATGTTCGCTTCTGGTCTAACTGAGCCCTTTCCTTTGTAGGAGGTCTGGACAGCTTCCTTCTTCCTATGGTAGCAGTTGATGGCCATATGGTTTATTTTACCACACACAAAATAAAACCTCTTCTGATCCTGAGTCTGACTGAAGTTTCTAGATTTTTGGTTTTGGTGATGATGGTTTTGGTGGTTAGGCTGAAAGTTTTTCTTCTTCTTGAAGAAATTCTTTTTGGGTTTATAAGAAAAATTAGACTTGGGTTTTCCTTGGCCTTCTACAAGGTTTACCTTAACTTTAGATTCAGTCTTAGGCTTAGACCTCAATCTAATTTGTTCTTCGGTTCTAATTTTGTAAACTTTCTCGACCAGATTTCAGTAATTTAGAATTATTTTTGCTAATTAGAATTTCTGTAACTTTTTAAAATTTATTTTTGTTTACATATCCTTTTCAATTACACCTGTACTTCACACAATTGTTTAGGGCATTACACTAACTGTAATTCCCAAACAAAATTCACATACCTGCCCTAGATATGTTAGACTATTTTTCAGAATTTTGTGCAACTCCCAGATGAGTTATTTTGAGCCTCGTTTGGGACGCACAAATATCGTTACAAAAGTTTGTATTTAATTCCTATTTTATTTCTTGCTCTTTAACCATCTCTGTACCCCTAGAAATTTAGAACCAACAGGCACCTGTTTTACCCAAACAAAAATACGATAATATTCTACTTTAGATATACTACAATTAGTATATTAACACCGTAGTAAAATTATGACCCTACCTGCCTCTAAATAATTAGAGAACATCGTGCGCAGTATTTATTAAATAATAAATACGGTGACCCGTATCACCTAAAGAACCAGGCCCTGCCCCTGCCCAGGCTCACCCCCACACCCTCCAAGGCACTCCCCCAGGTTTCCCCCTCATTTCTGTACAAAACAGTATTCCCAGGAATCAGTATTTTTAAATAAGCAAATTGCGTAATTACGCAAAATACCAATTTTGGGACCTAATTACAATTTATGAAATTTTAGGGATTTTTATGCAAATTTCCAGTGTGAGGTGGCATCACCTCATTGGCTGGTGAATGTGGACCGCACACGTGTCATGTGGGACCCACAAAAATATCTAAATGGCTGCTAAAAATATCTAAAAACCCAAAATACCCAAAACACCCCTAAACTTCCCTCTATTTACCAACCTTGCCACTCCCCCTAAATCTATAAAACCCGACCCCCTCCCCACTTCCAACCCTCACACCACCCAACTCCGGTCACCCCCTCCGACCAACTTCCGCCGACAGCCTCGCCCTTACCCCACCTCCCCTCCGGCCAAGCCTCACCCCCTCCGGCCACCGCCTCCGCCGCCTACGGCTGCCACAGACCCAACTCCCCAACACCATCGCCCACAGCCACCACCACCCGAACCACTTCCACCACCGCCTCCGGCCACCGAGCACCCCCACCACCACCACCAATCGACTCGCCACCGCCTCCTCCACCGTCCCAACCGACTCCCACCGCCGCACGACCACCACGTCGGCCACCCTCACCCCCGCAGACCCTCCGCCCTCACCCATTCCAACACCACCACCCCCATCCCGACCATCCCCCACCGTCCCTCCGGCAGCCTCCGACCTCCGCCACCACCCCAGGCCTCTTCGCCCCGACCTCCTCCTCCGTCTTGACCGCCTGCACCGCCACCCCCACCGCCACTGACACCGCAGCAGCCTCCGCAAGCCCCGCTGCTGCTGCCATTGCAGCCACCGCCACGGCCAGCCGCCGCCTCCTCCGCCGCCGTGCTCCCGCCGGCAACAAGCCTAGGGCCCCACCTACCTGACCGGAACAGTACCCCCCCCTCTAATGTACGTATAGGTATTATTTTATGTATACGTATGTGTATATGTATATATATATGTATATATTTATATATATTAATATACTATATATATGTTATTATATATAATTAATTATATATTATTAAATACTATAGTACTGTATATACAATACATATATGTATTTATATATTTTCTGCATTTTCTTTTTTTTATTTTTATATATATATTTATATATACATATATGTATATATGTATATATATATATATATATATATATATATATATATATATATATATATATATATATATATATATATATATATATATATATATATATATATATATATATATATATATATATGTATTTATATATTATCAAAATACTATTATATATATAATATATACTAATATACTGTGTATATTATACAGTATAATATATAAATATTATATATATATTTACATCTTTCTTTTTCTTTTTCTTTTATATTTTATTATATATATATATATGTATTATAAAAATATATGTATATCTATATATTTACTTATATATATATTACTATATAATTATATATATGTTATATATATATTATAAATAATTATTATTATTATTAATACAGAATATATATATATATATATATATATATATATATATATATATATATATATATATATATATATATATATATATATATATATATATATATATATATATATATATATATATATATATATATATATATATATATATATATATATATATATATATATATATATATATATTATTTTATCTTCTTTAATATATATGTATTTCCTTTTTCCTCTTATATATATATATATATATATATATATATATATATATATATATATATATATATATATATATATATATATATATTATGTATAGTATTTATTATATGTATATGTATATTATAACTATATATATATATATATATATATATATATATATATATATATATATATATATATATATATATATATGCTTTTCATTTTTTTATTTTTGTACTATATATACTATATACTATATACTAATGTATATGTATATATATATATATATTTTTAATTTCAGCATTTTTTTCTCTTATATATATATATATATATATATATATATATATATATATATATATATATATGTAAATATATATATATCTATATATATATCTATATAAATATATAATATTATAATATGTATATTATATATGTATACTTTTCTTTTTTTTATTTATTATATGTAAATAGATATATATCTAATATATGTATCTATATATATATTTCATTTTTCTGCACTTTCTCTTTCTTTTATATAAAAATATATATCTATATATATATCTATATATGAATATACTACTTATATATAAAATACATACATATTATATATATATATATGTATGCCCTTTAATTTTTATATATATATGTATACTACTTATGTATGTATATGTATTTTTTTATTCCAGCTTATTTTCTTTTATGTCTATATGTAGTATATATATATATCTATTATATATGTGCTATATATACCTAATACTATATATGCTATATCTATATGTATTTATATATACTCTATATATGTATTTGAACCCTATATATATATATATATATATATATATATATATATATATATATATATATATATATATATATATATATATATATATATATATGTATGTATTATGTGTATATATCTACATAAGAATATATACTATTTAATTATGCCTTTTATTAAATTGGTATTTACGAATCCTGTAAACATCTTAAACAGAAAACATCTCCAGCACAGTCAGTGACCCCCTGTCACAAGGACCCTCAGTCTTGACAGTGGGATCAGTTGTCCAGCACAGTCAGGAAGTAGGCAAGTATACCTTGCCAAGTTACTGTTTAAATTCAAGTGCTGTTATATGCTATTTTCTTTCCTGAATTCCATATAACTGTGAGTACCTGAGCTTGCCTCAGGTACAGTCAACAAATACGTTGACACGTAGTGTAAATAACTTAGTACTTTACAGACTTACCAACAACTGCGAGGATATCCTAATATCTTCCTAGACCCTATCACGGGAACACGCAACATGGTTGCAATACATATTGGGATGCGAGCTACGTAATTGATTAGCTACCAGTACGTATGACATGCATCACGGCTTAGCATAAAATCAGGAAACTCAGGAAAAGTACGACTTGGCATTTAGTTACATTGGGCGGGAAAGATAACTATTAGACGTATGGGACACCCCCTCCAAGAGTCATTTATCCTTCGTACCATACTCTTCGGAGATGGTCGATTGCAGAGCTACCCGTGTGTCCGGGGGCATATGACACATATACTAGCCAGTCAACACGATTGGTGAATTAAGTCAGCATATGTCAAACCTACACATTCCCATGCGTACTACAAGGTCTTTACTTGCATTTCACTTAGATGGTTAGCACCCTGTATTTATTTATTTATTTATTTATTCAGTATTTCATACCTGGCATGTTATTTTCCTGTATCTTGTTATGTCCCACTGAGGACCTGGTTCCCTTCCAGATTTAGACGAGGCATTCTATCCTACGGTGTATGGTCCCGGACAGGAGACCAGGTGTGCTACTGAGGAAGAACTAGAGGAGACACCATCAGAGTCTACCTAATTCTAGAAGCTTGCTCTCTTGGAGATGTTTTGCTAGATAGACGATGCTTAGTCTATCTGGTTTACTGCACTTTTATTATATTTTTGTACTGGGTTTTTTCCCACAAGATGTGTATTATTACATTTTCAGACTCAGCATTATATATATTCAGCACTATTTCCGGATATTTTCTGTGGATGAGATAGATTTGCCTGTATTAGACTTATAGAAATTTTAGGACAGCGTAGCACGTTCCTGTGGGTCCATAAAACCCTTAGTGACGTGTCAGCTGGCCAATGCCACGTGTCCTAGTTCCTCTCATTTTGGGACTGGGGCGTGACATGGTTTTAGTGGTGGCCCATGAAGGTCATGTTTATTGCTAGTGGTATGATGACATGCCCAGCAAGCCTGCTATAGGATAGAATTATTAAGTCTCATCCATACTGACTTCATCAAATTATTTTTTTTTTTTTTGCATCTTATCAATCATTATTTCTTATACTTTTCTAATTATTCTATTTTCTTCAGAAATATGGACATACCTGGTGGACATGCGATAGATGGGGCTGACCAAGCAGCAGACCCCTCGCCTGATGTCCAGGGAACCCCGACCAATGTCTCGGAGGTGAGAAGCTTTCTAGGACTTGCAGGATATTACCGGAGGTTCGTAGAAAACTTTGCAAGAATCGCGGAGCCAATTACCCGTCTTACCCGGAAGGAGCAGGAGTTCATATGGTCTGAGGAATGCCAGACCGCTTTCGATGAGTTAAAAAAAGCGTCTGACTACTGCCCCCATCTTAACCATACCATCTGGATCCGGAGGTTTCGTAATCTATAGCGATGCATCCGGAAAAGGATTGGGTTGTGTCTTAATGCAACATGGGAAGGTTGTAGCTTATGCCTCAAGACAACTGAGAACTCATGAGAAGAATTATCCCACGCATGATCTGGAGCTTGCCGTAGTCATCTTCGCCCTGAAACTTTGGAGACATTATCTATACGGCGAACGAGTGGAGATATTCACCGATCACAAAAGCCTGAAATACGTCTACACTCAGAAGGACTTAAATCTGAGACAAAGACGATGGCTCGAAGTGATGACGGATTTCGAGATTGATCTGCAGTACCATCCTGGGAAGGCTAATGTAGTAGCTGATGCATTAAGCAGAAGACCCTCGGCATTCTTTATGATCACGCAACCAGGTCTTCTGAGAGATCTAGAAAAGTTGGGAATAGAAATCACTATGCCAGGAATAGACGGCCAATTATCAAACTACCAGCTACAATCAACATTGGTCGAAAGAATCAAAGCTGCTCTACCAGCAGATGCAAGATTTCAGAGGCTTCGCCAAAGAACAGAGGCTGGAATACAGACGGGATGTCGCATACACGAAGATGGGACTCTAAGATGTGGTGATCGTCTTTATGTTCCAAATGGAGAACTTCGTGAGGAGTTGATGTCAGAAGCTCATAGCTCAACATACTCTATACATCCTGGAGGCACAAAGATGTACAGAGATCTGCGACAATACTACTGGTGGCATGGAATGAAACGAGAGATAGCACGCTTTGTGGCAAAATGCCTGGTGTATCAGCAAGTCAAGGCTGAACATCAGAGATCTGCCGGTCTACTTCAACCCCTCCCAATACCCGAGTGGAAATGGGAATACATTACGATGGACTTTGTTACGGGCTTCCCAAGAAGTCCCAGTGGTCATAATGCTGTATGGATAATCGTAGACAGGCTCACCAAGGCTGCTCATTTCCTACCTTTCAGAGTCGGACAATCTACCGAAGTCTTGGCGGACATGTACATGAAGGAGATAGTGCGTCTGCATGGAGTACCAGTCAGCATAGTATCTGACAGAGATACGAGGTTTACATCTTACTTTTGGCGAAGTATGCAAGAAAGTCTTGGTACCCGCCTCAAGTTCAGCACCTCGTATCATCCTCAGACAGATGGCCAATCAGAGCGCACCATCCAGACACTCGAAGATATGCTGAGAGCCTGCATGCTTGATTTCAGCGGATCCTGGGAAGATCATTTGCACCTGGTGGAATTTTCCTACAACAATAGCTATCAAGCAAGCATTCAAATGGCTCCCTTTGAAGCATTGTATGGTAGAAAATATCGTTCCCCAGTATGCTGGAGCGATATTGGCGAAAGACAGATCTTGGGACCAGAATTAGTTGTTCGTACGGTAGAGAAAGTAAAGAAAATACAAGGACACCTACGAGCTGCACAAGACAGACAAAAGCACTGGGCCAACATTCATCGACGACCTCTAGAGTTCCAAGTAGGAGAGCATGTGTTCTTGAAGATCTCACCCACCCGAGGTACTATCAGATTTGGAGGAAGAGGAAAGCTGAGTCCAAGGTACATTGGACCCTTCGATGTATTAGAACGCGTCGGAGAAGTTGCTTACAGACTAGCTCTACCTCAGACTTTGGAAGGAGTACATGACGTCTTCCACGTATCTCAGCTGAGAAGGTACATTCCAGACCCGAGTCACATACTGGACCATTCAGAGATCACCGTCGACCCAAGCCTATCGTACCAGGAGGAACCTGTAGAGATCCTAGATCGTAGCGAGAAGGTGTTGCGAGGCCAGACTATCCCTC